>JAVALU010000645.1:0-23695 GCA_030770095.1 Gila robusta
AGTTATAACAGGGTTCCCACACCTTGGTTAACGTCAAATTCAAGGACCTTTCAAGGACTTTCCAGGTCCAATATCCTCAAATGTAGGGAAACATTTCAAGTGAGAGCATGGTTACATCGTGTTACCTTGTAAGATACATTGTTACAGTTACAGTTAGTTGTGTCAAACGACTATGCAAAAAAGCTTTTTTGGCCATATGACAGAGATCTGATATTCTATTTGTCGTATTTCTGTTTTGCATAAAACTGAAGAATATTCGGTATATTAACTTTTGCATGGATTTTATTGAAAAGAGCTCAGGCTCATGTAACCAGAAGTTTTAAAGGTGCACTGTGTAATGTTTAGCGGCATCTAGTGGTGAGGCTGCGAATTGCAACCAACAGAAGTTATGGTCGTCTGAGACAAAGATAAATGAAGAGATTGTTTACTTAATTATTCAGTAAAATAGGTTATTGCAAATATTATTGTTACTTGTTCATCATTGTGTCAGTGTTTTATTCGCTGACTTTAGCTTGCTTCTTTGCAAGAAGAACAACAGTGACGAAACAAACGTGTTTGTCTGTTTAGGGCTCCTGTACAAACATGGTGGCGCAAAATGGGTATTTCAATGTAAGGGGACCCACGATGTATGTAGATAGAAACGGCTCAGTCTATGGTAATAAAAACATAACAGTTCATTATGTAAGTTCTTTATACACCTCTGAAAATATAGCTATGTACATGTATATGATATTGCATTTCTGTCACAGATCCTCCTAAATATTACACAATGCACTTTTAAGATATATGAAAAACTTAAAAGCATATTCTTGCCTCATGGGTTTACATTATCTTAACAAGCAAAGCAATTCAACATTACATAAAATATTTGGGCAACAGATTTTTACAAATGTTTTGTTTATTAAAAAACAATGTACAAGCCCTATTCGGACATTAATTGTTTCTCATGTGTTGTGGACGTCTGTAAAAATAAATTTGCATCACGCATGGCACCTCAGTGATAAAACTCACGCATTCGGATGGCGATTTATAGACGGTGGAAGAGCGAGTTTTGTAAGTCCACGAACACACGAACGCGCTGCTCACGTGGTCAGTCACATGACTGTCTGCTGTAAATAAAATGTCATATACTTGGAATAATACGAATAAATTTGTATTTTATTTAATAAAATAATGTATCATTTTATCATTTTCTATTTAATTCTCATTTATAAAAATAGGAAGCTAGACGCGCGTATGCCATATTCGAATCGAAATGGTTCTTATATTCTTGCATTTTCTCAAAAGGATGTAATTAAAAAAAAAGTGAATGCAGCCTCTTGAGGATAAAATAAAGATGCATGGTTTGTATTTTTTATGTTGTGCATAATAGCCTACATTTTTTAAAATTGGAACATATATTGCAGTCACAATAACGGCCCATTTCAAATGTGTACATGCTTTTTTCTCTTTCTCCTTTTTGTTCACTGAGGTGGAGTGGGTAATTAAATCTACAACCCCAAATCAGAAAAAGTTGGGACATTTTGTAAAATGCATTAAAATCAAGAATCTGTGATTTGTTAATTATATTTAAACTTTTTTTAACTGACAGAAGTACAAAGAAAAACCCCCAATGTTTTCACTCACCAACATATTTGTATTTTGTAAATATGAACAATTTTGATGGCTGCAACACACCCCAAAAAAGTTGGGACAGAGACATGTTTACCACTGTGTCACTTCACCTTTACTTTTAATTACACTTTTTAATCATTTGGGAGTTGAGGATACTAATTGTCGGAGTTTTGCTAGTGGAATATTTGCCCAATCTTGTCTGATACAAGACAGCCGCTCAACAGTCTGTGGTCATCGTTGCCTGATTCTCCTTTTCATGATGGGTAATACATTTTCCATAAGAGACAGATCTGGACTGCAGTAAGGCATCAGGCACATCCCTTCTATGGTGAAGAGTGTCTAGAAACCACTCAGGTTTAGCATGTGCAGAATGAGGCCTGGCACTGTCTTGCTTCCCAGGAAAGATGTCATCTTGATGGCAGTTTATGTCTCTGTACAATCCAAATATATGCCTCCATGTCAATGGTACCTTCACAATAATGCAAGTTACCCATACCGTTTGCAATGATGCACCTCAATACCAGCACAGATGTTTGCTTTTGCACCTGTCGCTGGTGAAAGTCTGGTTGGTCCCTTTCGTCTTTGGGACTGAGAACTCGATGTCCATTTTCTCCCAAAAACAAGCTGAAACATGGACTCATCTGACCACAGCACACATTTCCACTGTCTTCTAGACCATCTGAGATGAGCTCAGGCCCAGAGAACTTGCCGGCATCTCCACATAGAACTGATGTAAAGCTTTCTCCTTGCGTAACAGAGATTCAAGTGGCATTTCTTAATGCAGCGTCAGACTGTGTTCAGTGAAAACTGTTTTCCAAATTACTCCTGAGCACATGTGGCTGTATTTAACAGAGTAGCATGATGGTATCTTGTGAAATGCCATCTGAGGGCTCAAAGGTCACGCACATTCAACAGAGGTCTACTGCCTTACCCAACACAGACTGAGATTTCTCTGAATTCCCTGAATCTTGTGACAATATTATGTATGGAAGATGATAAGAGACATAAATTCTTTGCAATCTTGCATTGAGAAATGTGATTTTTTTAATTGTTTGCAATTCTCTCAAGATATTTGGCACAAAGTGATGAGCCATGACCCATCTTTGCTTAAAAAGACTGAGAAGCACTTTTACACCCAAACACGATACCCTCAACTATTACCAATTCACCTGCTCATTGTGGACTGTTTCAAAAGAGTTGGATAATCTAATTTGGATAATCTTTTCACTTTTATTTTGTCTCTGTCCCAACTTTTTTGAGGTGTGTTGCAGCCATCAAAATCAAAATTTGTTCATATTTACAAAATACAATTATGTTGGTCAGTGAAAACATTGGAGAACTTTTCCTTGTACTTCTGTCAGTTAAAAAAAGTTTAAATAGAATGAACAAATCACAGATTCTTGATTTTAATACATTTTACAAAATGTCCCAACTTTTTCTGATTTGGGGTTGTATTTCTTGTAAATACTTTCCAGCATTTCAGTAATAAAGTACATCTGTAAAATTACAGTTTAGCTCAACAGTTATAGTACGTATGGTGATCGGCAGAGATCAAAAAGGATCCTCACGGCTTCTTCGTTAAGGGGTTACACTTAGCTTCCTTTCGGTCTAAAGTGACCGAAGCCTCAAAATTTAACTTTTTTTTTTCCCAGGAAAACCATTCAAATATATTTTTGTTCAATAATATTTTTTCTTTATTATTTAGAATTTTTAAAGATTTTTATGATACTTTGCATTAATTATATAATTTTTATTAGCTATTTTTTCCATTGGAATTAATATAATTTTTTTTTTTTTTTTTTTCAATAAATGCAACATTTCACATAAAAATAGAGTCTTGGCCTTCAAACAAAAAAATGTTCAAGTGAGAAGAGCGCCATCTAGTGGCTGTAAAATATATAAATGTGTGTGATGTCCTGTAACCGCCTGTAGGCTCCCATAGCTTCCTATATAAATACATAGAAAGGCTTTTTGATTCCTATTGTTGTTTTAGACACGATTTCTCTATTTTATTCATTTTTTTTATTTCGATATATATTAAGATATTCTAAAAGACTACTTTTTTTATTTATTTTTATTTTTTTTTAGTCCATGTTTTATTATGATTACCCCTTAAGCCCTGAAGCCATTTTTAGAGTTGTTTTGTCTGAGTGGCACATAAAAGTAAAGACTCATAACTCCAAAACTATAACAAGGAGACTCAAAAGGTAGGTATCGTTTGATAGAAAACTTTTCAAAAATATAAATTACATTACATTTGGACATTCTTCTGCTGAGAAACTGCTGATAAAAGACAAAATATATATATAATTTTTATTAGCATTTTGCATATCTTTCTTGTTTGACATGGAATAACTCAGGAAGGAAATGAGGTAGGAGGAAAATTATTTTTTAGTGAAGTCCCGCTACATGTGAGCTGCATCTGAATCAAATTTTGTGGTGATTGGATAAAGGAATCAAAAGTTACAGCATTTTAAACAAAGGTAGCCTTTTTGTTTAGTCCTCACACATTTGGAAGGCAATAAAAAAATAGTTGTTTTCTGAGTGACATACACAAAACTAAAGACTCATAACTCCAAAACTATACCAATGAAAGTCAAAAGGTAGGTATCATTTGATAGAACACTTTTCAAATTTAAAAAAAATATAAATTACATTACTTTTGGACATTCTCCTGCTGAGAAACTGCTGATAAAAGACAAAATATATATGCAATTGATATTATGATTTTGCATATCTTTCTTGTTTGACATGGAATAACTCAGGAAGGAAATGAGGTAGGAGGAAAATTATTTTTTAGTGAAGTCCCGCTACATGTGAGCTGCATCTGAATCAAATTTTGTGGTGATTGGATAAAGGAATCAAAAGTTACAGCATTTGGAACCAAGATAGCCTTTTTGTTCAGTCATTCACGCCCTCTGATAGGCATTTTCTATATTGTTCCTCCGTGGATAATATCTTGTCATCAACGCAATAGATTATGTTCATTTTGGGCTCATTTTAATTATAATAATATGCTGTAAAAAATGATGTGCCATTTTCAACGATCTGTGAATGTTTCATGAGCTGTATGATGTTTTGAAACATTGCAGTACATAGTACAAAAAAGTATTTTTTAGATTATCAAAAAAATAAAAGTATATTTATCAGCAAATAACTCAGCAATATTTAGGAGTTTTTCAAATTGGCTACATTCACTGTAAAGTACAGACTCTACGCTTTCAAATGACACCTATTTTGTGTTAATCAAGGCAATATTTTTTTAAAATATGATAATGCGTATTTTCGCAGCTTGGTGGCGCCAGCGGGCGGTACACTCCGGTTTAGAGGGACTAGTCGGCTCACGTTTAGAGTTGATCGACGTGGTTAGATGTTTTAAAAAGCTGAGATTCTAAGCTTTAAAATGATACATATTTTGTGTTATTCCACTTTTGAAAAAAAGCACGGATGGTTCCGGGAACATTGGAAAACACATTGCATCCCGGAAAGATGAGAGACATGTTTTTTTAGGCAAGTATGCATCACTTTGTGAGGTATATCTCGTGATCAACGCAATGGATTATGGTGTGTTTGGGCTTTGTAATCGTGAGAATCTGCTGTCAATAAAGCAGTTTGATTTTTCACAATCCATGCAGGTTTCATGGATATATGAGCTGAAACCTCACGTCAAAAAACATAACATTACTGCTACTGCTAACTCATTGGCGCGCCTGTGCAACTTCATGTGTTAGAAGGCCATGAGGAATATCTTTAGATCTGAGTGATGGATTATGGTGAGTTTGGGCTCTTTTTAATCGTAACAATCTGTTGTAAATAATGATGTGCAATTTTCCACAATTTATGCATGGCTCATTGAGTTATGAGTTAAAACGCGACATCAGTTCTCCATCTTTATACAAGGCTCTGTGTGCGCCTGTGGGGGTTCGTGTGTTACAACTCCATTAGTAATATCTTTAGATCTGATTGATGGATTATGCTGAGTGTGGGCTCTTTGTAATCGCGAGAGTCTGCTGAAAATAATGTTGTGCAATTTTCTACCATCTGTGCATGCTTCACGAAGTTATAAGCGAAAAACAAACACGAGTGCTTCATCAGTATATACTTGCTAGGTGCGTCCGTGGTATTTTTTTGTGTTGGAACGCCATGAGGAATATCTTTAGATCTGATTAACGGAATATATTGAGTTTGGGCTCTTTTTAATCGTGAGCTCCTGCTGTAAATAACGATGTGTCATTTTTCATGATCGCTGTATGTTTCATGAAGATATGAGTGAAAAGGCCAAGTCTAAGCTACCTTGCTTGGCTACCTGCCTCTGTGGGGTTTTTTTTGTGTTAGAACTCCATGATGAATATCTTTAGTTTTGAGTGACGGATTATGTTGAGTTTTAATCATACGAATCTGCTGTAAATAATGATGTGTCATTCTCCACAATCTGAGCATGTTTCATGAAGTTACGGGCAAAAATGTGTCCTAAATTAAGCATCCATTTATGATTTACAAATGTATCTGGAGGGGCTTCTTGTACAAAACCTTGCTCAAGCTTAGTAAAAAGCCCGAAACAATTATGCTTGTTGTATTCTACGCATTGAGACCTTTCAAATGACATATGGCACATGACTATCTGAGCTGTATGATGTTTTTGACATATTGCAGTGTGTAGTACAAAAAAGTACTTCATAAATTATCAAAACATTTTTTTCTATTTATCAGCAAATAATTCAGCACTACTTAGGAGTTTATCAAATTGGCTACATTCATTGTAAATTTCAGACTCTAAGCTTTCAAATGACACCTATTTTAAGTTGATCATGGTAATATTTTTGAAAAATATTATTATTATTATTATTTTCGAAGCTAGGTGGCGCCTGTGGGTGGTACACTCCGTTTTAGAGGGATTACTCAGCACTCTTTAGGAGTTGATCGAAGTGATTAGATGCATTAAAAAGATGAGATTCTAAGCTTTAAAATGATACCTATTTTGTGTTGTACCATTCAGTGGTTGCTTAGTAATTTGATTATGATTTGTGTGTGTGTGCATTTGAGCGAGAGTCTTTTGTATTGTTTATTTATTTATTTTTGCATATCCTCAAAATTTGCTGTTGTAGTCTTACCAGTCCATTTCTCTCTCTCTTTGTGTGTGTGTGTATGTGTGCGTGTGCGTGCATTTGAGTGAGAGTTTTTTTTTTTTTCATTTATTGATTTTAATTTTGCATATTCTAAAAATTTGCTGTTGCAGTCTTGCCAGTTTATCTCTGTGTGTGTGTGTGTGTGTGTGTGTGTGTGTTAGGGCTGCACGATGTGTCGTTTTAACATTGATATCGCGATGTGCGCATCCACGATAGTCACATCGCAGGATGTTGCGATGTAAGCCTTAGGGATCGTAATTGATCCGTGATTCATGATCAGTACGGGCCAGCAGCTCCCCGGCCCGTAACGCTTGCGATTCGCGGATTAATTGCAAAGTTTAACCATAGTATAGTGAAAGTTTATCATTTGCATGTGTTTTTAAGTCCTGTTTAAACATCAAGCGTAAAAAGACTGGAACTTGCGCGTTGTTTTCTGTGAGCCGGGCAGACACAAAGATCAGTGGTCTTTCTCTTATTTCTGAGCTTGAACGAACATGAGAATTCAAAATAAAGTCAGAATGCCCTTCCTGCATTGAACATTTTTTGGTGGCCGCCAAAGCGTATTTATGTCCCGCCAAAGCCTTATTTGACCGGTGAGTGATAGATGACTGACTGCTGCGCTTGTTAAACAGAGAACGAGAGAGAGAGAGCCCCGGTCGCGCGCGCGCACTATCACCGTTTTCAAACTGTCTTGCTCTCTCTCTCCCTCTCTCGCGCATATTAATGAATTGAGTTGACCGAATATCTTTGAGAATACACGATGGTAAAAGGTCGGAAGAACGAAGTTTCACGTGAAGCATTCGGAAATATTTTTTTCCTGAACTACTGGTTGTGAATTGTGCTAAAAAAAAATATTCTCTGAAAAGTGTTCCACACAGATAAACCACACTTTCAATAAACAAAAAAAAAAAAAAAAATCTATCCAGTGATGAAATGTTTTCTGTTTTGAGACCAATCTTGTGCGATGTCCTAAACTGCCGGGATAATCACACACAACGTCTGCCGTGGTCCGTTAATTACACCTCCAATTCGCGAACTATGACTCATTTGAACCGATTCACTTTAATAAATGGTTAAAACAACTGATCTGTCCAACACTGAACTCACGAGGCATAACAAATCGGTAACACTTTACAATAAGGTTCCATTTATTAAACTCTAGTTAACTACATTAGTTAACTATAATAGTTGCTATGCAGATTTACTCCATTACAAAATCACCCCAGTCATTCAGATGATTCATTCTTTCCAAAGAGAGCTAATAAAGTCATCTGGTGAAATTGTTTTCATATTGCGATATATATCGCAGAAAAATAAAATATCGCAATGTGATTTTTTCCCAATATCGTGCAGCCCTAGTGTGTGTGTTTGTGTGCGTGGGGGGGTGTGTGTGTGGGGGGGGGGGGGTGTCTTATTTGCACTCTTGATGTTTTGGAGTGTCACCCCTTCATTGCTGTACACTTTTTCTGCACAGTGGCTGATCTGTAGTTTGTACCAGCAAAAGTTTCTCTGAGTTTTCCTATTTTTTCGTATTTCCCATTCATTTCCTATGTCGGTCATTTTTGACCGGGAGGAAGCTAAGTGTGACTATTTTTTTTACGACCCTTTAACATATCCAAATCATCTCCTTGATTTTTTTGTGTGATCACATAGGTAATACAACAAAAGTCACCACGTTTCATCCCCCTCCGATGAAGCAAAAAAATTTAAAAATTCAAAACGTAAATAGTTTCGGTCACTTTAGACCGAAGAAGCCGTGAGGGTTAAACAGTTTTTTTTTTTTTAAGTGATCTCTTCTTGTAAACTCGAGATGTGGATTCGGAGGGCAATTAAACCATCACACGAACTTGGTGTTTATCAAAAAAAAAAAAAATGACGCGGGTGATGGGAGACAAACACTGACATTCTGGATTCGGACGGCAATAAAATCACAGACCAACTACTGCAAGTTAAATGATGAAAATACCTTACGACCCCATGAGAAACCATAACCGTCTGAATAGGGCTATTGACTGAACATATTTGGGTTCGGTGTAAGCACTGAAAACATATCACAACATGATATGCAGATCATTATAAAACATTCCAAATATCTTGAAACTTGCATTTTCCAGGCATCACGTTTCAGCGGTTTCAGCCTATTTTTGCAATGTTTCACGGTGTGTCTGTGAAACGTTGAGGTACCATCGTAGAAGTTTCGTGCGAGCGTGAAGTCATGGTACAAAGCACCTCACGTGGGAAACACTTAACGTAACGTAATGCATAAATGTGTGTAACTAAGGTAAATCAAGCACAAGCCAAGAAGTGTAGGTGAAATAACACATTAGCGGACCGGAGGGAATAAAATGGCATTTTTTTCCAAAAATTCAAGCACTTTCAAGGACCTGTATCTATGAATGTATATTTTCAAAAACTTTCCAGGGCCTTGAAAAAAAATATTTCAGATTCACAAACTTTCAAGGATTTCAAGGACCCGTGGGAACCCTGTTATAATATTAATCCCACGACAGTAATAGCCATATATTGTAAAACAAAAGCACTGAAAAATAAAAGAAACTTTCATAATTACTTTTGTACTAATTTCTATACTTGAAAGAGATAAACACATGGTTTCCAAATGCGTCTCATTACAATTCTAGTAAAATGCGTAATCGTCACTATGCAGATGTGGAAATAATGCGTAACTGGGTAATGGGTTCCTACACTCATTCATTCATTCTCTCCTGATCCTCCTCACTATCCTCATCAGACACTTGAAGGGCCTGTTTCTTCTTTTCACGCTATTTCTCTGCACATTCCTTGTGTTTCTTCTCCATCTCTCGGACTATTTTGACAGATACACAGTGACGCTGCACGCTCGCTCAGAGCCCAGAGGGGGAGGTGTTTAAAGATGTGATTGGACCAGCCCAGTGTCAATCAAGAAAAGAACCAATGGGCCGCTGATCTACGTGTTTCATGGGCCGTTCAGATAAAAAAAAAAAAATTAAAGTACATTTACATTTATACATTTATACTCCTACATTTATAAGAGACAATCAGACAGATGATCATGAGTCTCTTACCTTCTAGAGCATCAGCAGCTTCATCTCGCTTCATCTCTCTCAGGTAATGTAGTGTGAGATCAAGAGCTGCTGATTTGATACTGGATCTGTTCTCATTAAAGTCCTTCACAAACTGTTCTGTGTTCTCATTTTGTAATATTTTCTTAAACGTCTCTAGCAATTTGATTATTTTGCTCTCAAGATCCTACAAACAAAATTAAGAGAAAAGACAGAATTTGTACATCTACATTTGGTCAACACTATTTATCTGTAAAAAAAATAAATCCAGTTAAAAGACTAACATGTTAACCAGCTGTTATTTTTAACAAATAGAAAAATAAAAAATATTTAAGTGCTTAAAAGGAAAAATAGTGAGCTGGAGGAATTACATTAAATTACTTTTTTTCAATAACATACATATATGTTTTTTTTATGTTTTTTTAAACGTATAAAAATATGTTTTCCTACCTGGAAGATTCCTAGAAGATCGTCTTTGAAATTCTCGTGGTTCCTGTGAGTCTGAACGTCTGAGTCTAATGTCTCATATTGAAGCCTGTAATCAAATAAATAAAATAAAATACTGATTTTCCGGGCAAAATATCACAGATAAAAGCATTAGCTGTGAATACTCTGATAAATATTTGATCTGATTAATGATAAATATTTGATCTAAAAATGTTTCATGATTGGTATTCACTGATACAACTTTTAAACACAGTCAACGTGTGACAAAAAATTAGAAACTCATGAAATACCTTTTATTAGATGATGGTGTTTTCTCACTGAAGTATGGTGGATCACCTTTAGACTGATCACTCTTCAGAGACACAGAGCTGGACACATGTGAGCCTGATCTTACACTGATGACACAAAGAACACAGAGAGAGAGAAAACACTTTAGTAAAGGAGGATCAACTGTGTCTGAAACACATCTGTGTCTTTATCTTATCCTCCACAGAAACACACACACACACGATACGTGGTGTAAAATTTTTAGTAATCAAAAATCATGTCTAATTAATTGAAATCAGGAAACTTATTATAAACAATTATTAAACTTATACAATATTTTAAAAAAAATTCTATGAATATTAAAAATAAAATATATTAAAATTCTAATATATTATTAATTACATTTCTTTTAATCATATGAAATTAAACAAACTTTTTTGGTCAAACAACATGCTGCACAATGAGCTTTACTGTTAAAATTAAAACATTAAATAAAAATTGTGATTATTCCTTAAAAAATAAAGTTTTGATAATAATTTATTTGTATTAGTGTTAGTATTATTATTACATTGAGACGTATCTAAATTCTACTGTACAAAAAGTAATATATTTCTGTCAAGTTAAATCAAACTTTTATTTTGACGAGTTGCCGTGAAGACCTTTGAGTTTCTGCGTTTATGACATGACGATAGTTTTTCTCAAATGAAGTGGTTAAATGCTCACGAAGTGACTTTAAGAGTGGATCTAGAGTCTGGAGAGGAAGTTCATGCAGTCGTGTCCTCATATAGGCAAAAAACAGCTTGAGGGTCAAACGTGCTTCAGCGCGCGCGTGTGTGTGTGTGTGTGTTACTGTGCGTTCACACCGCCGCCGGCGAGAGCGGCAAAATTCGCTCTCGTCGCCCTGCCAGCGACGCCGTGGAAAGATTCGTGGACGCTCTGATGCTCTGACGTAGATCGAATGCTTGGTATTTTTTTAAACTTAATTTAAAGGGGCCGCAAAGCAAACAAGCATGTCGATCGTTATTTTTGCAGAAAATTGATCGATGGGAAGAACTTAACAATTACAGTGACATGTTTGCTAACGAAATAAACCAATTAAAAGCCATGTGTGTGGTGTGACTTTTGTGTTCATGGTTAAGTTATATTCTAATTTACATTCCCGCAGAAATAAAGTGTATTAGCGCGAAAATCTTGCCTATAAATAGTGTTGCGCTACTTCTTATTAAATTCAAATGATCAACCTCTCCTCTATTTTGCTTGGGAACTAATCTGGTCGGAACCAAAGTTTACAGACTGCGTTCTCTGGAATCCTCTCAAACGGAGCACTTCTACATTCCGATTGGTTGCTGCCGAACCGCATCATAGCTCATGAAACTGCGCGTCGTCTGCACCATTCATTCACACAGAACATGTAGGATTCGTATTTAAATAGTATTATTGTGGTTTAACATTCACACAGTAGTCTATTGCGATTTGATTTCAAGTGTGCTGAACCGCTATCGCGAAAATCATAGCCACTAAAGTTACTACATGGAGCTCTTGCATCCTTTTTATTCTGCAATATATTTTTTTCATTCTTTCAGGGGGGCGGGGGGTAGTTTTGAGGGGGCGGGCCCCAAAACAATGGTAGGGGAAACACTGTGTCTCCATTAAAAAAATAAAAATTTCAGACTATTATTTAATATGTCAGGCTTTTCATGCTCTTCATGTTCATGATGGGGAATCACTATAGAGTAATGTAGATAAAGACATTTTTCAGATGAGAGCAAAAACACGACTTTGAAATTCTCGTGGTTCCTGTGAGTCTGAACGTCTGAGTCTAATGTCTCATATTGAAGCCTGTAATCAAATAAATCAAATAAAATACTGATTTTCCGGGCAAAATATCACAGATAAAAGCATTAGCTGTGAATACTCTGATAAATATTTGATCTGATTAATGATAAATATTTGATCTAAAAATGTTTCATGATGGGTATTCACTGATACAACTTTTAAACACAGTCAACGTGTGACAAAAGATTAGAAACTCATGAAATACCTTTTATTAGATGATGTTTTTTTCTCACTGAAGTTTGGTGGATCACCTTTAGACTGATTACTCTTCAGAGACACAGAGCTGGACACATGTGAGCCTGATCTTACACTGATGACACAAAGAACACAGAGAGAGAGAAAACACTTTAGTAAAGGAGGATCAACTGTGTCTGAAACACATCTGTGTCTATCTAATCCTCCACAGAAATACACACACACACACACACACACACACACACACACTTTACAGATTTATAGTTAACCATCATTTTATTTTACTGGCTCACATTAGTATAACGATTTCTTTAGTCAAGTCAAGTCTCCTTCATTTATAAAGCGCTTTTAACAGTATAGATTGTGTTAAAGCAGCTTTAAAGTGATAATAGAGATTACAGTAACAGAGATTGTTTAGGCTTTACAGCAGCTCCAGAATAAAGATACTGTCCAGCTAAAGTTAGTTTTGATTGATTCACTTCCGTTGTAAAGATCATTAGTTATTAACTTAGCGGCCGCTAACACGACACCGTTCTCACAGAAAACCCTTAAAGCGCTCCGGCCGCTCATCCGCTCAAAAGAAACAGTTTTATTAGCATACTTGAATTAAATTAAGTGTATAGTTGTTTACTAATGTCTGTCAATAACTTTATGTTCTAAAAACTAAAGTCATTTATTTGGATTAATTCAGCGTCTAGAAGGTAATTAACAAATTATTAACTGTGATATTTTCTATAGAGCAAACGGGGCTTAATAGACAATGCCAGAGTTAATTTAAGAAGCTAAAAACTGAAGTTGTGCAAATCATGTGCAAATATAGAACAATGCTTAAAGTTGTGTTATTGACAGGGAAACACAAAGTCCAGTGAGTTTAAACTGATAGTGTGAAAACAGACGCAGTCTTACCTGTGTTTCTCTGAGAGACTCATCTGAGAGAGAGAGTGCTTTCCTCTTTCCTCCGACATACTGCAGCTAAACTGACCCTGAAAACTGATCAGCACTGGTTTCTGAAACACTCAATCCTTCAGCATCACCTGCAAATCACAACATTTACACACATCAACAACATCTTATTTAAGACAATCATGAAGAATAAAGAGTTATCATCAACAACAACAAATACAATGTATAAATAAAGTGAGTTACAAACAAATATATTGCCATGTTAAATAACCCAATGGTCTTAATTATTTCTGATTGTTTAATGAGTTTAACTGACTCATGGATCTAAATATAAATTCATTGGGGAACAGAAAATGTGTTTAAACCCAATTTGTAGTTAGTTAATTAGTTAGTTATAGTTAGTTAGTTAGTTGTATTTTATTGTCCAGCCTTGGCTGAAAATTGGTAGGCAGCTCGCCATACAATCACAATACAATTAATAATACATGACATCCACAATACATACAACAATAACAGTATCTAAAAACTCTATGGGCAATATTTAAGGATCTAAGCTCATGGTCTAAAGCGTGTAAAACTAATATATTTTTTAAAGAATGAGATGTATCGGCCCAAAAAAGCACGTCGGCGCACCGGGAAAGCCCGATGGCCAGTCCAGCCCTGGCGGGGTGTATGATAGGGCCGATCTGATTTAACACATCGAGGTCTATTTGTAAAAAAAAAATACATGAACCATTACTCCATTTACTCCTAGAACCAAAAGACGTTCCGAGAGTAAATGTATCTGCATAGTATTAAAGGCAGGAATACTCGATAAAAAGATCACGCACATTAGCCTTTGCTTGTTGTAAATGACTAGCAATTGTATAAACCATAGTGAGCGTGGCATCCTCTGTCCCTCTCTGTGGTTTATATGCAGATCGCCATACATCTAGTTCAGGGGTGTCCAAACTCGGTCCTGGAGGGCCACTGTCCTGCAGAGTTTAGCTCCAACCCCAATTAAACACACCTGAAACAGGTCTTGATTAGCTGTTGAAGGTCATTAGGCATGCTAAAAACTTACAAGCAGGCAAGTTGGAACTAAACTCTGCAGGACAGTGGCCCTCCAGGACCGAGTTTGGACACCCCTGATCTAGTTGCTCTGATATGGTTTAAGATGATAACTAATGACCCTTTCCATACATTTAGCGAGTATATTGAAAGTCCTCTAGATTTTTAGCTCCCACTTTGTTAGGAATGGGTCATATAAGTGATAACTTCCACGTAATTGAATAATACGCTTAAGTCTCCTTCACCTGAAGCGAATCAGTGAACAAATCAAGAATCCTAACACACATTTCTTCAACCGTATTCCTATTGTCAGATTCATCCCAGCTAACAGGGAACGTTCCCAGAAACATTCACTAATGTTCTTTAAAAGTTGTGTAAATGTTAGTACAAAACGTTATTTAAAAAATGTAAAAGTTTTTGGAACGTTCTTATAACGTTATTAACGTTCTTGTAATGTTGATAGAAAACGCTCTTAGAACAACATTCTCAGAACGTCCTTAAAATGTTATTAGTATTTTCTGAATGTTATATTTATCATAAAACGTTCTGGGAACATATGTTACTGGCTGAACATTCTCTTAAGAGAAAACACACTTGTGCTGTGTATTACACTTCTGAACATTTGTTAACAATCACATTTATATAATATGTCTATACATCCATAAAAACATTTTAAACATCACAGTAGTTTATAACACCATAGACCCCAATAAACCAGCACTTATATAGCCTATGAATAAATTCATATTCATATCTCCCATAAAACATATTCAAATAACCCATTAAAAAATATCTGTGTCTATAATATCATAATTTACACTTCTCTATTTACGCCCCTTCATCTTATTCAGGCCTTACATCTTGATTTTCCGATCCTCTACCTTACATTTAAAATCAATTTGTGCTGTTTGTTTCATAGCTCTTAATTCCTTTCTTTTCATCTTAAAACCCTCATAATTATTTTCACAAAAGGCCAAATTCTTTTCATTAGGACGTTTCTTTAAATCTTTAGAGATCCGTGGCTTATTATTAAATAGGACTTTAAATACTTTAGTGTCAATAGTCTCTTCACAAAAGTCCCGTTATAATACAACCCGAAATTGTGTTTAAACCCAATTTGTCATTTTCTCTATTGTAGTTTAATATAGTTTTACAACTATAGGCCTATTTACCCAATCTATAATAACTGTTGAATCGTTCGTCATTTAATCATTACTTCAAGTTCACAATGATGGTTGATTTCATTACTTTCAAATGATCCTAAAATAATTGATTGAGTAAAAGTAATTATAATAGACATACTGTATAACTACTAATCATATATGCTATATAAGAACTGAAATATTGAATAATATCAGATTGTTGTTGACTGACGTTAGGCTTCATCTGTCTGTCTACTGTAAATGTCTGGTTCAAAAATACTTTCGATTTCACATCACAAAAACAACAGCCCAAAACTGAAGAGAAAATGGGAGAAAACTTACAGAAACATTCGTTTTCAATAATGCTTTCTCAATAAAACTTATTTTTCAAACTTCAAAAGATTGTAATTTCTGGCAGATTCTTCTTCTGTTCGGAGTTGCAGAAGAACAGCCTTCTGTAACTTCACATTTAAATCACGCTTAATATACAATATGAAGTTCCTAATAATTATAAATGACTGTAATGGAGAATGTATTAAACTCACTTGCAGTCTTGTCCACTAAGAAGAGAATTTATAAGTATTTATAACTCGTTTCGCTTGTTGTCAGTCCGCGTGTGTACCCTGGACCCGTTTTAGTTGGTCAGTGGCTCAGTCTATTTCAGTTCCTCAAAATAGCAACACCCCAACAAATGCTCCTGAACACACACTTGGCCATGGGCCCAAAATGCATTTGCTATTTAAACAACGTGGCGCAGGACGTGAAAATGAAAAATGAATGTAGGGCTGAAACTAGGGTGGCCATTTCCATAACACCAAAAAGGAGGACACAGACATCCCAACCTGCAAGAAGTCATATGGCTATATATATAGTTATGGAATATGCAATTATTCTATTATAATTATGTCTTTTTGGCAGTGGCTCAGTGGTTCATGTAGGTTGTCTACAAACTGAAAGGTTGGTGGTTCAATCCCCGGTTCCACCTGACCAAGTGTCGAGGTGTCCATGAGCAAGACACCTAACCCCAGCTGCTCACACACACACACACACATGCTGCTCCCGACGAGCTGGGTGAGCCTTGCATGGCTGACACCGCCGTCGGTGTATGAATGAGTGAGTGAATGGGTGAATGTGAGGTGACATGTAAAGCGCTTTGGTGGCCATTGGGTCTGTGAAAGCGCTATATAAATGCAGTCCATTTACCATTTATAGTTAACTGCATTGCTAACTCTATAGAATGAAAGTGTTTTTATAGAGCAAAACCCTAGTTGTTGTATAACCAGTTATTAAGAAAATAATGTAAGACACTTATAATGAACATTGTAACCATTTATTAAGAATGTGGTTTATAAAGAAAGAATACATCACACTGAATGTTGTAAGCATTTATTAAGCAAATGGCAGCTAGAGAGAAATTGAAAATGTATTAGAAAGATTTTCTCTGAAGAGTAAGAGAAGGATGCAAGTATTACCAGTTGATGTGTTGCAGACGGGATGCAGGAGAAAGCAGAGGATGAAAGCCCGAAGAAGAAGGACAAGAAAATGGAGGGCTTTATATGCAAAAGTCCTAAAGAGTTTTCCAGAATTGATGACAGTTCAAGACTTCGGATTGGACAGATTGTCTATGAAGAACTGAATCGGGCCGCGTGGGAGCCCTCCACAATGCTAAGGGAGTTTCCAACTGTCAGAAATTATGATGGACTGTAAAAAGCCTGGAGAAGGAGTGTCCAGGAGACGCTGATTCAACAGGACGTCTCCGGTGTTAGATGTCTTGACATTGCGCCTCTTGCAGTTAAAACTTGTGACGATTTGGTTTTGATTTACTTTTATTTATGTTTTATATATTAGTACCTTTTATGTAAACTAGTTAATCTGTATTTAATAAAAAATATATATAATTGAAATTAAGAAGCTCGCCTAAGTCTCTGCTTTACAAAAGATTGAGCTGAACTTACCACGGAGAAGTCTTCTATAATGTAAATATTGTAAGTATGGAAATTCAAATACTTATTGTTTAGGACAGATTTGACTTACTTTACCTAACCTGAGAATAATTCAAATAAGGTAAAAGGTGTTTAAAATTGCACACCATAAAACATGGCGCCCAACGTGGTCGGGGGGATTGATCATTGATTACTGGCCATAATCAATGAACAATTGCTCAAACAACTAGAAACGTAGTGTAGGATGACAAGAGTGTAGAGTTAAATACTGTTGGAGAAAAGGCTCCATATAAAACTCGAGTAGACTAAAAATAATTCTAAGACGAATTATTTAAACAACCCAGAAAGGGTTGAGTGTGCGCATGACAAATAATGAACCGTAAAAGCAAAAATGGTTGTAAAGGTTTATTTAGCCGATAAAGATGTGAGATAAATCTCATACGGCAGTCTCAGAGAGGAAAGCTGAAGAGACAGAGCTTCTGTGAAGGGGAGAGACGCCTCCTTAACACAGAGCCAGACTCTTCATTCAAATTAATACGAGTGATCCTCGTGTACTTGTAGTGGAGAATAGAGATATATGAGTAAATATATCAGTTCGAGCAATATCACTTAATTTATTAGTGCTTTGGCTTCCATCCAGAGACCATTGAGAATAGGAAAAATGAATGAAACAATGTCATCAGCAGTAATGCTGTGGGCACAGGAAGTAAAAGTTAAACGATTTAAAAATAGCACTGTATATATTCAGTGTAAAAACTAGGAAGTTGAAGGTATAGTGTCAAAAATACCAGAAGTATGAACAAAAACAATATATGATACTATTATAAAAAATAGACAAAATGGCAGTAGAACAGGCAGAAGAGGGAAAGATCAAGAAATATAAGGAAGAGATAATTAGTTTTGAAAATACTAAGAGGAGCTCTTCCAAGACCGAGACAGAGTGAGGGGAGAATTAATGAAGAAAGAACAAGACATTATAGATTAAAAAAAATTGTAATAGATTAAAATAAAAAAAAAAATAAAAAGACATATGTTATGGTCTAAAGCAGAGGCTATAGAGGGAATGGTTTCTTTAATAGAAACAAACAAATGATAATTGGAGGAACTGCAGGGCAATGTTTAACCTGTTAGGAGAACAGGCGTTAAAGGAGATAGAGAATGAAGAAGGGAGATTAAAAGTGTAATCCCCGGGGTTAGTGAGAATAACTTCTGGTGAACACCACTGGAATTGTGTAGCATAAACTGTGATGGCAGATTGTAGAACAAAATGAAGTACTACTAAATGCTCTGAGTTAATAGCTGAAATAATAATGTCGTCCTTAATTCAAAATGAAATTAGTAGAAAGGTTATAATAATGAATTTAACCTTAATGGAGACAGGACAGTGAGGACATTCAGTAACAGCTGTGATTAATGGAATAATAACAGGAATAATAGAGAATTCAGAAGAGGAATCTCTAAAAGAATAAATGTTGATGAATAATAGAAATAGAGAGGAGTTTAAACAAACGTATAATAGAATAAGAAGAAAAACTAAGACTGCCGTGACAGCCGTCTCTGAGTTATAGAGAGACAGACACGGGTCTATGAAGACTGAAATAGCTCAGATGGAGAGCAGGAAAATGATGAGTTATATTCATCAATAATAAATACAGAAAGTGAAAATAGTGAAATGGAGTTAGGGATGTGAAAAGACTACGACATAAAAAAGGAGGAATGCTGCTGTTAAAAAGAATAACTAAAATTCAAAAGCAGAAATTAAAGGAACTACATATAGGAATCCTAAAAGAGAGCTGATAAGAAAGTGGGATGAGGAGATCGTTCCTGACAGAGACTTGACTTATATGCTGAAGAGAAAACAGCCGATCAGCTCCTGCTTCAAACTAAAGCAGAGGGATGGTTAAAGTCAGAAAACAGAACTGTCACAGTGTCTGGTTTGTTCCCTGGGTTTTCTAGAGGTTCTTTCCCTGATCGTCACATTTCCTCATCTACTACATTTCCCATCATCCTGTTCTGTCACTCATCACTGATCATTACACACAGCTGTTCCCACTCACAGTGTTTGCACTGGTCTATTTATACCCTGTCTGTTTCTGTGTTAGTTGTCGAGTCCTTGCTTAATGTCTGTTTACACTTCAGAGTTTCTTGTCTTGTTTTGTTTCTTGTCTTGTTTTGTTTCTTGTTTATGGACTGCTTTATGGATTTTGAACCTTTGTCTGGCTGACGATGATTATGGATTGTCCCAATTAATAAACTGCGTTTGGATCCTAACCTTGTGTGTGTATCGTGACAAGAACAATATGAAACAATATAATTTGAAGTAGGTTATGAATTTAACAGAAGAATAGTGAGAGAAATGTAAAAAGGAATAAAAACATTAAACATCAGAAATAAGAAGACTACAGAGAATGCTGGAAACAATAAAAGGTCAGCAAGCTATAAAGCTCTTAAACTCAGAGATATCTGAGAAGCAAGACAGAGACAGGATGACCTTTGACTTCTGTAGAGGGGAATCCAGTCGGACAGCTGGAGTTTAAACACACAAAGAAAAGTGAAAGAGAAAAGTTATTGGAGCCGTAGTTAACAGATGCGGTCAGAAAACAGATAGGATCAAAATGGTTAAGAGAAGACCACAGCGCTTATACAGATCGTATAATTAAAACAACAGAACAATTTCAGTTGAGATACTATAACATTGATTAAGTTAATATAGCTATAACAAAAGTTAGAAGCTATTGACAATGTGAGAAGTTGAACAGGGACATAGGAGAAATATTCCCAATGGAAGGAGATGTTGATTAATGCATCTAAAGACCAAATTCCACTATTAAGAGTTTGGTTATCATTAGAAGATGAAATGCCTATAACAGATAAAGTAAGGTTACTAAGAGAAGTAGGTTGGAAAATCCCAAGTGAATATAAATTAGTAACAATCTGTAATACTGTAACTAGAAAACAAATAGAGGAAAGAATAGCTGAGTATGAGTTAAGCTCTCAGCATGTGAGAATAGTGAGGAAAAAGCAACCTCAGAATAAATGAATATGGAAACAACAGAAAATTAATCCTTTGATAGCAGATAGAAGTGTCAAAATGAATGAAGGAAGGACATATAATACTCGTCAAACGAGACAGAGAGATGGAAATAAGTTTAGTATACTTAAAACAGAGGAATAAAATACAAAAACCTGTCAGAAAATAATGCAGGAATTGGTAAGGATGAAAAAAATAGTATACAAAAGACAAGTTATATTCAATATGATAAATGGGGAAAGATAACCCCAGAGCAAAGAAGTAAAGTGATGCACAAAATAGAGGACTCAAATATACAAAGAATTGGAATAAAATCGTCATTAAAAAAGAAATACAGCTTGATGAATAAAAAGAGCAATAGAGAAAAAGAGACATTGAAAAATGCTTGGCCTGTTGAAGGGAAACATTTGTGACCGAAGAGTAATAGAAAAAGATGAAGTTATAGTTAGCAACCCATTCTCACTCCCAAGGCGTCAACAACTGAAGCATGGTCAATAACAGAGGAAGAACATTATCAATTCAATGTTCGTAAAATGTTTTGAGGATATCATTGAGGCCTGAGATGACTGTAACGAAGAGTCAGAGGCGTTCAGATCCATATGCAGCACTTTATTTAAACACACCAGAAGACAAAGATGAGCAGACATAAATCACAGACAGACAATGAATAGTGGGACAATCCTGAACTCGTAGTCGTTCACAGGCAGAGGTCGAGGCAGGCAGCAAACGTTCGTACACAGAGTCCAGAGAACGGGCAAAGATCAGGGAACCAGGAAAACCACAGATGCCTAGAAACGCTCAGGAATGCTTGGAAATGTCTGCGTGGCCAAACAAGACTTCGCAATGACAATGGGGAGAAGGGGCCAGATAAAGGAGGCTGAGTGTGTACAGACTGGTGTTGTTCAAGAATGATTGGAAGTACAATAGCGTGACGGCTGCTACAGTCCGAGGGACTCAGTCAATGACACTCTGAGCCTCATCAAACATTACCCAAATCCTTCCATTTATTGTAGCTACAACCACAATTATCCGCTGCGTTTGCAACGTCTTCCCTCAACTGTGAAACTCTTCTATATATAAAATGATAATCGAGAGGAGAATTTCTTCCGCAGAAATCAGCTAAAGACAACAAATCATCCGCAATCCCTCTGAAAACACATTCAGATTCACCTGCCATTTTTGCATCGTTCGCCTCGAACCCGTCTTCAAACTCCCGCTAATGACGTATGGTCTCTCTAACTGTCCAATGACAGTGCGTGTTACATTCACAAGAGGGAGACAGGCGAAAGGTGATTGGTTGCTCCCACGTGTGTACTGTCCAATGGCATTTTTTAACTCGATTGACAAATGGATAAAGAAAAGCATTTGGCAAACCGACAAAGAAAAGCATTTGGCAAATAGATAGAGAAATGGTTTGCCAAATGCTTTAAAAAAAGCGATTTAACATGTGCCTTTAAAATAATTTATTAAAGTACTTTTTATTGTTTTATTAATCTATGTTTAAAAACATGAATTAAATAAACAATTTTAAATGTGTCTATTTATTTATACATTTTAAATATTTGTATTTATTTATTGTTTTATGGTTTTATTGCAATAAATTTAAAAACACGAATTAAATAAACAACTTTAAAAATGTCTATTAATTTGTCCATTTAAAAGTGATTTATTTATATACATTTTTATGTTTGAATTATTAAATTGATATATTGAATCTTCATTTTATTTTTAAGTGGCACTCCTGGTCCTCCATACGCGATATCTCGCGTAACTTTATTTAAACCTTCCCATTTCAATTCTTACACTAGCTTTTAGAAGAACATTCTGGGAACCAAAATAAAACTACCCGCTGAAAACATTATTAGAACACTGCATGGTAATGTTCTCAGAACATTTTTAGAACAAAACATTTCTAGCTGGGAATTTTAACCTAAACGTTTAGCTTTGGGTAAAGTAAAAGCATTGAAAAGGCACAATATTGGTAGTGTGGGTGTAGCGTCTGTTCTGACTACAAGATTAAATCAACGGCCACGATTCAATTCATCTCTGTCTGGCTCACTCTCTCCTCTCCTATTAATACCTCATAAACTAAGAAGGAGGTGAAGCAGATTCAACAATAGCTGTTCGATCCCCATAACTGACACTGATTGCTCTGTAAAATATTGTGCAACATGCAGCCGAACAAGTGCAACAGAGGTTTAGTCTTTCCGATATATCATCCGATTTCATCTTTACATTCTTCTGACTGAAATCTGAACAATGAGAAAATGCTGCTGGGAATGACTTAAATGCAAAGGTTTGTATTCACAAAAGTATTAATAGTCCAACAAACTAAAATTGGCCAGCCCTACAAAATAGGTTACATGAAAGATATTTAAATAACATTACAAAACATACCGTATAGAAATGAGGAATTTAACAAGCTGACTGTCAAACATTTGTGTCGTCAGTAAGCCAATCGCATAACTATAGCATACTTATCTACTGTAACTTGACATCACTATTTTAATCTCACTCACATTCATATAAAGGTCACGCCAGGATTATAGTTGCCATGGAAACGGCCTTTTTTAAAACCTTACAACAGAAAAAGAACAAAAATCCATGTAATCTGCAAAGCACAACTACTGGATCTGATATTACTGTAGTGTGGAAGACTTTATTGGTAGTTTATAAAATAGTTTATAAAACTGACATCAATGCACATACTTTTTAAAATGACAGCACTACTTAACAAAACAAAAAATGATTGAACCCCAGAGAACAGAAGCGTTTAGTCACAGTAAAAGTAGATGTGCGATGTGTTTGCAGGATATCTGGAAGATAGCTCGAGTTTCACAGCTTCATAAGAGCATAAAACAGCCTCACAAAACATGTTAAAACAATACGCGAACCTCAGCTAAAGAAAAGAGAGGCTAATACAGAAGATATATTATAGATATACATAATTAAGGAAAACAGGAACTAAAGGAAATAAAACACTGGAATATACTGTACAAATTAACATTATATTACTTAAGAGTCCAAGGAAAATCTTCAAACTAAGAGTCCAAAGAAAGATCATACGTGATGCTGTGGTATT
>JAVALU010000648.1:0-44910 GCA_030770095.1 Gila robusta
CTGCATTATTCATAAATTACTTATTTGTGTAATTTAATAGTTTTGATGTTGTTAAATGTAGAAAGATTTTACATCGTAACTTTTCTTTTCTTACAAAAAAAAATCAAATTTGTATCTTTCTAATAATTGTCAGGTTTACATTAGATTTAGAGTCACAGATTGTCAATGACTTTAAACCACGCTGTACATATTTTTGTAAAACTAAACACAAAACCCAATCCTCTCAGTACTAGTTTAAAACAACAATCTTCTTAAAATTATGTTCCTGTGATAAAGAAAATGTATCACAATCAAAGAATGACCCACTCCAAATGCATTATACAGTATGTGATTTTTATCAGTAGCTTTGAATGTCCATCAATTTATCATCAGCAATATAAACAATCTGTTCAAGTGCCTTTAGTATCAAAGCATCAATGTCACCCTTCGTGTCAATCTCATCATGGTAGTTCTTCACTGGGAAGATGTTTGACAGTGGCAAACCAATTTTGGCACTGCACAATTCCATCTGGACAGAAACAGAATGTTAGGTCGGTCAGAAAATTACATGTGATTGCTAAATTGAAACATGTCTTTGGATGACATCATATACCTTCTCTTTGATCTTCTTGCTAGTGTAGATCTTCCTTAGATCCTTGTTGACCAGTGGACATGCTTCATCCACTTTGGTCATGACAACCACTTGAGGAATCCCTACAGCAAACGCAGAGGCAATGTAAAGGTTCTATAACAAGTGTTTTTCCTCAAAAAATTGAGCATATTTAAAGCAGTTTGTTGTACATCTACATAACTGACCCACATACACTGTTTGGGTCATATAAATAATTAAGCAGAAAAGTTGAGCCTTGTAACATGCCCTGTTTGCATTTGGCATTTTTGTATCTGGTTATTTTCTACCTACTAATTCCTAAACATGGAATTAGCTTTCACTGTTATGCTGATGATACTCAGCTGTATATTTCTTCAAAACCTAACGAAACTTACCATTTCACAAAATTAATCGAATGCATAGTTGATATATAAAAATTGGATGACTAGTAATTTCCTACTACTAAACTCTGAAAAAACAGAGATTCTAATTATTGGACAAAAAACGTCCATGGCTGCCTATTAAACATCGTATACATTTTAAAATATTGTTGATTACTTACAAAGCACTAAATGATTTAGCTCCGCAGTACTTGAGCGAGCTCTTAACGCATTATAGTCCTTCACGTCTATTGCGATCTCAAAGTTCCAACCAGTTGATAATACCTAGAATATCAAAATCGACTGCTGGCGGTAGATCCTTTTCCTATTTAGCACCAAAACTTTGGAACAGTCTTCCTAACACTGTCCGAGAAGCAGACACAGTCTGTCAGTTCAAAGCTAGACTAAAAACACATCTCTTTGACCTAGCATTCACATAATACATTATCAACTTCTATGTATACAGTAATTCAATATTAGGCTGCATAGATTAGGTCAGCCGGAACTGGGAACACCTCCCTTAAATCCTGATGGACTCGTTTACTCATAAGAAGAATGGCATCTACGCTAATTTTAGTGTCTTTGTTTATCCCGAGGTTTTCCCGCAGCATGCCGGATCCAGGCCGTTTCCAGATCTGACGAAGGACCTTCGCCTGGACCCGATGACAATGCAGTGCTGAAGTGACAACTAGCCTATCCCTATGGAGGATCCCTATACCACTCTACAGATAAAGCGTTGTAGAATTTTTCGGTTCGCGTACCTACCCGAAGTGATAAAATAAAATAAAATTTTGCATCAAAATTTATAGACAAGACAAGTAGTTTGTTTAGGCATGGTTTGTAAGGAATTACAAACCTGCGCACATATATTCAAACGCACATAACTATAGAATCAATTCTTAATGCACATGTGAACGCCATCAGCGTCTATCACAGGTTCAGTTTAAAGTCTGTTTAGAGAGAATGGTGTCGTCTTAGCGGCCCCTAATTTAATAACAAATGATCATTTAGACGGAAGTGAATCAATCAAAACTAACTTTAGCTGGAAAAAACATTATTCAAGAACCACTATAAAACCAAACCAATCTCTGTTACCTTAAATTATATGTTTATCTCTGTAAAGCTGCTTTGAAACAATCTACATTGTTAAAAGCGCTATATAAATGAGGATGACTTGACTACGCATTGAAAAAAACACACACAAACCCAACCCACTTTATGCCCACTGCATGTGATGGAATGTATGTGAACTCATGAAGTGATAAATAATATGATGAAATCATAATTAAACATTCAGGGGGAGATTTACCCTTATCGCTGATTCTCTTGCGGATGATCTTCAACTTGTCAATAAGTTTATCATCTGTGGTTAATTGGAATGTATCTGCGGCTATGACATAAACCAGGCAGAAAGCCTGATCAGAGAGGGTAGGGTCATTTCTGTACTGTTGATCCTTATGAGTGATTGGCTGCTCCTCATTGAACTAAGATTGGAAATAAGCAAAATATGTTAAACTTCAAACCTGTTGCATACACACAAACTTTATGTTGAAATGTTATTATCACAATATGGGGTTTATTACTTTATAGCCGTCCTTCACATGGCCAAACACAATGTTGATGATGTCCTCTGCTTGTGACCCTTTCATTACTTGAGCTTCTAAGCCCATTATGTCCTTGAAGACGAAGGGCAAATATTTTTTCCCACATTTGGTGGTATATGGTATTAGCTAATGAAGACCAAAAATATAGAGGCATAAAAATTTGTTAACAATTTCCAAGAAATCTTCATATGATTAACTAAAATGCGCAATGCAATGTTCTTTTAGAAAACATGCAACTGTATAGATGACAAATACCTACAGTTTTTGTGAAACTGTGACTGTCATCACCAACTAGCGCTCTAGAAATGATCCGTCCTTGAAAGGCACTATTGAGGGAGTTAATAAAGCTGGACTTTCCTGCTCCAATTTCTCCAGCAACCAGAATCTTGATGTCCTTTACATCTTCAGAACTCGGTGAGAAGTTTTCCAGCTTTTCTTTTAGGGCTTCTTTTTGTCTGTCAAATCAAAACAAAATTTTACAGAACTTCACTTAAAGCTTCTGTCATCCCACGTGATTTTGCCA
This sequence comes from Gila robusta, assembly GCA_030770095.1. Classification (NCBI taxonomy): domain Eukaryota; kingdom Metazoa; phylum Chordata; class Actinopteri; order Cypriniformes; family Leuciscidae; genus Gila; species Gila robusta. Next base: position 3,097 of record JAVALU010000648.1, read on the forward strand.
TAGTTATGGAAACCATTCCCAGTGGAGCTGGGACTAAATATTTAAACTAAAAAATTGCTAAAAAAGTTGACGAGTCCCTGTGAAACAGCAATAGGAAAAATGTGCTTTGCGTTCAGTCCTTCTCACAGGAATAGAAAGATTCACACTTCTCCACATATGCATCATCTGGATGCTTTACAACCATTGCCAGCCCATAATACAATGCGGATTGCCCCAATCTTAGTCTAGTAATAACCACACTATCCCTCCTTCCTAAACTTATATTTATTGAATTTTTTACTATTGGCTGAAGAAAAAAATTATGTCTGCCTTTATTTCCCTCTTCCCATTCTTTTTGCCATGATTTTATTAATTCTTGCTGAATAATTTACACTCAACCCTTTCATATATTACTTCCAATACTACTCAAAATCAATTTTTTTTGCCATTTTATCAGCCTATTCGTTTCCCTGCACTCCTATGTGAGCTGCAACCCAAATAAATCCTACTCCATTCCCCATATTAATTATTCAATTCAATGTTACTAGTATTTCTAATATTTATTAAATCTGATATTCCCTTAAGAAAAAGAAGTATACTTAAAGTTAATTTTATGAAGTATACTTAAGAGAAGGCAGTTGGTTGGTTTGAAAATTATCTCTCAGATAGGACTCAGTGTGTCACCTTTGACGGTATTTCTTCAGGTTTCTTACAAGTTGTATCAGGGGTTCCTCAGGGATCGGTGCTGGGCCCACTTTTATTTACCATTTATGTAAATGATCTTGGTTCAAATGTCCATAATGCTCTGTTTCATTTTTATGCTGATGACACAATTATTTACAGTTGTGGAGAAACCCTTCACCAGACTTTTCAGTACCTGCAGGATGCCTTTGACGTTGTACAATCTTGGCTTTTTGACTCAAAGCTTGTGTTGAATGCAAATAAAACAAAGACGGTCTTGTTCTCAAATAATAGGAACTCCACAGCTATCCCTCCAAACATTGTAACCCTGCAGGGAAATCTAATAGAGCGTGTGGCTGAGTATAAGTACTTAGGGCTTTTACTTGATGAACATTTGACTTTTAAGGCTCATATCCAAAATTTAGCCCGGAAACTTAGGTTAAAGCTTGGGTTCTATTTTAGGAATAGGGCCTGCTTTTCTCTTGTAACAAGGAAGAAATTGGTTGAGGTTACTTTTCTGTCTCTTATTGATTATGGTGATTTTTTATATATGCACGCCCCGAATAAATATTTGCACCAACTGGATTCAGTTTATCATGGCGCACTGAGATTCATTACAGGGTGCAAACCCTTTACACATTGTTGCACTCTATATGATCTGGTCCAGTGGCCCTCCCTTGCTCAGCGCAGGCTAACCCGGTGGCGATTGTTTATATATAAATCCATTATTGGGACATTGCCCCCTTATTTATGTAGGCTTCTATCCTTCAAGGCCAATATTCGCTCTCTGCGGTCTAATGATAATCTCCATATGATTGTGCCTAGGGCTCGAACAGAGTTAGGGAAGCAAGCATTTAGAATTTCTGCCCCATCAGCGTGGAACCTGTTACAGAATGACTTAAAACTTGATAACTTGGTCTCCTTTGGTCACTTTAAGAGGCTAGTAAAGTATCGGGAAGCAGGCTCAATGGGGACCTGTCCCTGCTTCCCAAATTAGGATAAGTCTTAATAAGTCTATTGTATTGTAATTTGTTACATGTATTTCTAACTGTTGTAAGGCCATTGTATGTTTTTTTTTTTTTTTTTTTTTTTGAATCAGCGTGGCTGATTCATTGTATTGTTAATGTATTATGTCTTGTATGTTTATTGTATTTATTATATTTTGTATTTTATGTGGAACTTTTATTGCGGCCTTCTTGGCCAGGGCTCCTTCGTAAAAGAGACTTGTTCTCAAAGGATTTCCCTGGTTAAATAAGGGTTAAATAAATAAAAAAAAAAAAAGTAATATTCAAGTATTTTTTAAAGTATACTTTATGTAGTAAGTATACTAATATCAATGTGTACTTGTAGTAAACTTGTCTGTGTACTATTTCAATACAGCTTGGGACTAAATTGGCCCACTTTTAGTATATAAAAGTATACGTTTAAGTGTAGTACTTTAAGTACACTGCTAGGTTTCTCATTTGTAATGCATCTGTACTACAAGTGAACTTATAAGTATACTAGTAGTTTACTATTTTAATACAAGTACGTTTTAGTTAATGAAAATACACACTGAAGTGTACTCTCAGTAAACTATTAGTTTAGTAGTTTATAGCCTATAGCATACTTGTAAGTTTTCTTTAAGTGAACATAACATTATACTTATAGTTTACTATTTATATATTATTTTTGCACTTGCAGTATACTATGTTCAAATGTAGATATTATTTTTTATACTAAATTCCTTTAACTGTACTTTAATTTTAAAAAAACATTTTATTAGCTTCATGCTTTTTTATCAACACTTCAATGCCGGTAAGTTTCATAAAGAAAGGCAACATTTTAAACAAAAAAGTTGTGAAAATCACATTTTTGTCAAAGACTACGCCTTGATCAGATTCAGATTCCTATGTTTTGATCCGGAGATTCTGTACTAGAAGATGTGTCATAGCGCCCCCTATCGTATAACAGTGAACACATGGATAGCTGGAAAATTCAGTCAATGGTGGGGAAAGAGTAAAGTAGAATTAAAGTAAATTCCTATGTGCATTACCAGTGTACTAGCCTACACAAAAATTCAGATACGCAGAATTAGAAACATATCTGTTTTATATCAATATTCGAAACAATATTTTCAAACAATGTAAGTTTCATAAGACTGTTTATGAATTAAAAAAAATATATATATATTTAATAGTTTACTCGAGAAATACTTAAAAGTATACATGAGTACAAGTACAGGCCAAATATACTTGGACTTTTCTCTCAGTATAAGTCAAGTCCACTTAACTGTAATTTTAAGTATATTTCTGAGAAGTACATAAAGTATATTTCTGAGAAGTATATAAAATGTAGACTGAAAGTATACTTTCTTATTTTTAGTTTAAAAGAAGTATACTAATAGAGTACTTGAATAAACTTCTTTTCAAAGAGTAGGGTTGCCCTACTCTTTCTTCCTTTCATTGCCATTAAAGCTGCAGTTGAGTCTGAGCATATTACTCTTTTAACAGTACTATTTTCCTCCACCCATCCAAGGGCCAGAATAGCCAAAAGCTCTGTAGTAATGACACATTATCTGAAACTCGTTTTCCATTCTTTATATTCAAGTTTTTCTATTAATTGAGTTCATTGATGCATCTACTGTATATATATATTTGCAAATACTGTCCAATTACTTTTTAAAGTATTGTTAACTGTGCGTCAAGTATTAATGGACTGTGTTTTTCATCGTACAGAAAGACATCTTATGTGCTCAGAGCTGTTGGAGGCAGAAACGTTCCAGAGTCGTGAAATGCACGATCCCCTCTACGCTTTTGAGTCTACTGTAATGGACTACCATCAGAGCATGGTCGCAGGATCTTAGGCTTCTGGGCGGAGTGTAGGGATGAGGAAGTTCAGAGAGATAGACAGGAGATATGTAGAGATTTGTATACAAAGAGTAGAATTTTAAAGTCTATTCTCTGGTGAACAGGCAGCCAGTATCTGAGAATAGGCTAGATGTGATCATGTTTACGACACTGCCCGCATGCGTTTTGTTCTATCTGAAGACGAGCAATTTGAGACTTGGATATACCGCAATGTAATCTAGCCGAGATGTAACAAACGCATGAACAGCCATTTCTAGAGATTTCGGAATGAGAAAGCCTTTGATTTTAGACAATAGACAAAGTTGAAGCCGGATCCGGTTCCGGAGGAAATAGCCTATGTTTGTCAAATTTTAAAGTCTGGTCAACAAGAACACCTAAGTTACGCACTCTTGAGGATTTAAAAACAGACAGTAGACATTAGACAACTTAAGAAACATTTTATATACACTGCTGTTCAAAAGTTTGGGGTCGGTAAGATTTTTTATGTTTTTTTTAAAGAAGTCTCTTCTGCTCACCAAGGCTGCATTTATTTGATTAAAAATACAAAACAAACCCAGTAATATTGTGAAATATTATTTCAATGTAAACCAGCTGTTTTCTATGTGAATATATAGTAAGTGTAATTTATTCCTGTGATCAAAGCTGAATTTTCAGCATCATTACTCCAGTCTTCAGTGTCACATGATCCTTCAGAAATCATTCTAATATGATTATTTGATGCTCAAGAAACATGTATGATTATTATCACAGTTGAAAACAGTTGTACAAACCGTGATACATTTCTTTCAGGATTCTTTGAAAGTTCAAGAGAAAAGCATTTAATTAAAAAGATATTTTGCATTATTATAAATGTCTTTACTGTCACTTTTGATCAATTTAATGCGTCCTTTCTGAAGGAAAGTATTAATTTCTTTAAAAAAAAAATCATATTGACCCCAAACTTTTGAACGGTAGTGTATATATTAGGCTATTTATAAAGGGAAGCCTAATCTTTTATGTATTTGATGAGTGGAGAAGAGCGTATGCACCCGTTCTAATGACCACGACATTCACTGGACAAAAACTTCATTTTTGGTAAAGTGTTAATAATATAATCTCGTAGGCCTATAAAGCCACGATATCAAATTTTATGTTCTGCATTAACTTTTTAATTTTATGTGGTCGGTCAATTTTAACTGCAAAACAAATATATAAAAAAAGATTATTGAAAAAAATTCAGCATATTCATCATTCATTAGTATGTTCGAGTATTACTCTGTTAAAAAAAAAAAAAAAATCAACTGTTAAATCCAAACTGAATGAAGGGATTGATATCAGGTATTGTTACCAAATAATTTATCTGACAAATTCAATGGCAATATTTCCATTAATGATATAAACTTCTGAGGATAAAATGGATAATTTTCAACTTTTTGTCATTTTCACAAGTAAAATGTTGGATACATTTCCATGCTAAATTACAATTATTAATGTTATAATATCATGCTGTGCTGTCGGACAACATCTCCAAGACGTTACACACCATCTGACTAGTAAGTCAAAGTCCAAATCACAATCTCTGCTGTCCCAACTTAATTGATACAAGTAGTGTAGAACATTATATAGAAACTGTGTCTATTCCTCGTCTAGTGAGGCCAAACAATAAATCTAGTGTAGGATCTAGGAAAAATCTTATTGTAATTAAACCAGAAAATCTAAATATCAGTGAACAAAAACAATTTCTAAAACTAGGTCTTCTAAACATTAGATCGCTCACACCTAAGGCGGTTATTGTAAATGAAATGGTCACAGATAATAATTTCGATGTTCTGTGCCTTACTGAAACCTGGCTTAAACCAAATGATTATTTCGGTCTAAATGAGTCTACTCCACCAGGATACTGTTATAAGCATGAGCCCCGTCTGATCGGTCGTGGCGGCGGTGTTGCAACAATCTATAGAGATATCCTTAATGTTACTCAGAAAACAGGTCACAGGTTTAATTCGTTTGAAGTACTTGTGCTAAATGTTACGCTCTTAGATGTAAGAAAGAAATCCCTATTATCTCTAGCCTTGGCGACCGTATATAGACCTCCAGGGCCCTATGCTGATTTCCTAAAAGAGTTTGCAGACTTTCTCTCAGATCTATTGGTCAATGCCGATAAAGCAATAATTGTTGGAGATTTTAACATACACGTAGATAACACAAATGATGCGTTAGGGACTGCGTTTACAGATTTATTAAACTCCTTTGGGGTCAAGCAAAACGTCAGTGGTCCCACTCATCGTCTAAATCATACACTAGATTTAATTATATCATATGGAACCAATCCAACCGATATAGATATTATACCGCAAAGTGACGATCTCACTGATCATTGTATGGTAACGTGCATATTACGTACTGCTGAAACTTGCCATGTTGCGCCACGTTATCGACCAGGCAGAACAATCGTTCCAAACACTATAGATAGATTCTCAAATAGCTTACCTGATCTATATCATGTTAAAAAGTTACATCACACATTATCATGGCCAATCATAATTTTCCACTTCCGAGTCCCATATAAAAAAGAAAACTTGAGCAGAATTAGGCTACTTCAGATATGTTATGCACAAGATTGTGGTTCTTCTTAAGACAAAATTCTAGTTGGTAAAATGTTTGGGGTGAGATACCAATAATATTTTACAGGGAAATAAATTCTCTCCTCACAGTGTTTGCAATTTTATCTGAACAGATCAGTGTTTTGACTGCTGTGCACAAAGACATGCCTGTACCTAAAAACAAAATAAAGTATGTCTGCATACAGAATAGCTCATGCATGTATGACTTACCCCCAGTCAAATTCCCTCCATGGTTTATCCAGTCCTATGGAAACACAACAATTAAGTTTAACAATCATTTGGTAGTATCTCTCTGAGAATGTATATGGTGTGTGCATATGTGTTATGTATATATATATATATATATAAAATAAGATGGAAGAAAGACCCTCTCACCTGGATTTGGTTTTGGTGTTGGTGTTGGTTGATGCACTTCTTGTTGCTCTGGCTGTGAGTCGGATGATCCCATTTTGTTTTTTGTTTTTTCACCCCCTTCAATATATTTATATCTGCTCTCTCCTAGAGTACAGTTGACTTGTATTAAGCAAGTGAAATCAGAACAGTTATATACTGTATATTTCAATTTCACTTTCATTTTTCCCACATAAAAGATATTCCCGCATGCGGTGTTTGTTTGTGTTTGGAGCTCCGTCGAATTGATTCATTAATCCTTGATTTTCTTCTTTACCACTCATTTATAAACAAGTACTTTCTATTTTTATATCGTGTGAACTTATCCTCGATACTATTCCCTATAAAAAACAATCGGATTGCTTTGATATCGCTGCTTAGATCCAACTTTGCGAATCCCGGCTACTAGCCTTTTAGCCCGCTAGCTTTTCACGCGTGGCCTCGCGCCTATCGACCATCTGATTTTACACCCGTTTCACTGAAAGGATACAGGTTATATCCAGCATTCCAGTCCTAAATTAGTAGTGATATTGGTAGTATCACTACTAATTTACTGTTCATCTGTTATAATGGCGAACATATCGGATGTGTGTCTAACGTTACCTCTGAGTGCAGGTGAGGACACATTCGAGCTGATTTCGGTACGATTGGAGCTGGAATCGGTGGAGAAGCAGATCCGTGGTCTGCTGGAGAAGCAAGCCGAGCTGCGGGATCGGCGATCAGCGCTTGAATCGTCACGCGTCGATGCTCACAAGTCAGTGGTTAGTAACTTTTTGACTCCGACTTCGTCTACTCCGTGCGTTTCTCTGCCCAGGAGGACGCGATCATCTCTGGCTTCATTCACTCCGGCAACGACACAAAGCCATGGACCCTGGGTGATCCCTCAGCGGAAGACACGAGCCAGGACCAGAGCAAGAACCTCTCCGCCACTCCCAGTCTTCGAGATCTCCACCCGGAACTGCTTCTCCCCTCTTCGCGAGTCGGAACGTGACGACGCCGTGATCATCGGCACTTCCATGGTCCGTCATGTCCGCGCTACCTCAGGTAAGGGTAAGGTGCGCACTCACTGCTTTCCTGGTGCTCGTGTTCTTGATGTCGCCGCGCAGGTTCCCGAGATCCTGAACGGTGACGAGCGCGTCGGAGCTGTGGTGCTGCACGCGGGAACGAACGACATCCGGCTGCGGCAGACGGAGGTTCTGAAGAAGGACTACAGGAGCCTGATCGAGACGGTACGCAGCACAGCGCCTGAGGCAACGATCATCGTGTCTGGACCGCTTCCCACGTATCGACTATGACAAGAAAGGTTCAGTAGACTATTTGCTCTAAATGAATGGTTAATGTCATGGTGTAATGAACAGAAACTGCTCTTTGTAAATAATTGGAATCTGTTCTGGGAGCGACCTAGGCTCTACCGTGCTGATGGCCTGCACCCCAGCAGAATCGGAGCGGCTGTGCTGTCGGACAACATCTCCAAGACGTTACACACCATCTGACTAGTAAGTCAAAGTCCAAATCACAATCTCTGCTGTCCCAACTTAATTGATACAAGTAGTGTAGAACATTATATAGAAACTGTGTCTATTCCTCGTCTAGTGAGGCCAAACAATAAATCTAGTGTAGGATCTAGGAAAAATCTTATTGTAATTAAACCAGAAAATCTAAATATCAGTGAACAAAAACAATTTCTAAAACTAGGTCTTCTAAACATTAGATCGCTCACACCTAAGGCGGTTATTGTAAATGAAATGGTCACAGATAATAATTTCGATGTTCTGTGCCTTACTGAAACCTGGCTTAAACCAAATGATTATTTCGGTCTAAATGAGTCTACTCCACCAGGATACTGTTATAAGCATGAGCCCCGTCTGATCGGTCGTGGCGGCGGTGTTGCAACAATCTATAGAGATATCCTTAATGTTACTCAGAAAACAGGTCACAGGTTTAATTCGTTTGAAGTACTTGTGCTAAATGTTACGCTCTTAGATGTAAGAAAGAAATCCCTATTATCTCTAGCCTTGGCGACCGTATATAGACCTCCAGGGCCCTATGCTGATTTCCTAAAAGAGTTTGCAGACTTTCTCTTAGATCTATTGGTCAATGCCGATAAAGCAATAATTGTTGGAGATTTTAACATACACGTAGATAACACAAATGATGCGTTAGGGACTGCGTTTACAGATTTATTAAACTCCTTTGGGGTCAAGCAAAACGTCAGTGGTCCCACTCATCGTCTAAATCATACACTAGATTTAATTATATCATATGGAACCAATCCAACCGATATAGATATTATACCGCAAAGTGACGATCTCACTGATCATTGTATGGTAACGTGCATATTACGTACTGCTGAAATTTGCCATGTTGCGCCACGTTATCGACCAGGCAGAACAATCGTTCCAAACACTATAGATAGATTCTCAAATAGCTTACCTGATCTATCTCAGCTGCCCAGTGAACCCCAACAAACAGATGAACTAGAGGAAATGACTAGCAGTTTGAGCACCATTTTCTCCAGTACATTAGATATTGTTGCACCAATTAGATTAAAAAAGTTTAGAGAGAAAACTAAAGCACCATGGTACATTAGTACTACACATGTTATCAAGAGAGAAACTCGTAACTTAGAGCGTAAATGGAAACAAACTAATTTAGAGGTCTTTAGAATCGCGTGGAAAGACAGTATGTCACATTATAAAAAGGCTCTAAAAGCAGCCAGGGCTGAGCATCTCCGCAAACTGATAGAAAATAACCAAAATAATCCAAGGTTTTTATTTAACACCGTGGCTAGACTAACAATTAAACAGACATCACCAGAGCAAAATATTCCGTTACAGTATAGTTGTAATGATTTTATGAATTACTTCAATGAGAAAATAGAAAGCATCCGAAATACAATTGTAAATGTACAATCCTCTATGGTGTCTTATGATTCAGCCTCAATTATCGCCCCTCAAGAACAACTACACCGCTTTACAACTATAGGACAGGAAGAGCTAAATAAACTTATCTTTGCATCTAAACCAACAACATGTTTATTAGATCCAATACCCACTAAACTACTGAAAGAAGTGTTACCTGTAGTGGAAGAGCCTCTTCTCAATATTATTAACTCGTCTTTATCTTTAGGTCATGTTCCAAAAATATTCAAGCTGGCAGTAATAAAACCTATTATTAAGAAACCGCAATTAGATCAAAATAACTTAGCAAATTACAGACCCATTTCAAATCTTCCATTTATGTCTAAAATACTAGAAAAAATTGTGTCCGCTCAATTGTGCTCTTTCTTGCAAGAAAATGAGATATATGAAAAATTTCAGTCAGGATTTAGACCGCATCATAGCACAGAAACCGCGCTAGTTAAAATTACAAATGATTTACTTTTAGCTTCTGACCAAGGCTGTATCTCAATACTAGTTCTACTCGATCTTAGCGCTGCGTTCGACACTATAGATCATAAAATACTCTTGGATCGACTACAAAACTACACTGGTGTTCAGGGACAGGCATTAAGCTGGTTTAGATCGTACTTATCGGACCGTTACCATTTTGTCTGTCTAAATGGGGAAAAATCGAAGATAACGTCAGTAGACTATGGAGTGCCGCAGGGATCGGTGTTAGGCCCTCTGCTATTCTCAATATATATGCTGCCACTTGGTAATATTATAAGAAAACATGGAATTAATTTCCACTGCTATGCTGATGACACTAAATTATATATTTCATCACGACCAGATGAAAACACTAACCTATCTAAATTGACAGAGTGTCTTAAAGATATAAAATGCTGGATGACGTGTAATTTCCTGCTGTTAAATCCAGATAAAACGGAGGTACTACTTATTGGTCCAAAAAACTACCCACAAAACCTCGTACAATACAACTTTAATTTAGAAGGATGTCCTGTTACCTTATCCACTACAGTAAAAGACCTGGGTGTTATACTAGACCGCAACTTGTCTTTCGAAAATCATATTTCATATGTTACAAGAACTGCTTTTTTCCACCTTAGAAACATTGCTAAATTACGTAACATACTTTCTGTTACTGATGCAGAAAAGTTAGTTCATGCATTCATGACCTCGAGACTAGATTACTGTAATGCTTTATTAGCTGGTTGTCCTGCATCCTCAATAAACAAGCTACAGTTAGTGCAAAATGCAGCTGCTAGAGTTCTTACTAGGTCAAGAAAATATGATCATATAACACCGATTTTATCATCTCTACACTGGTTACCTATTAAGTTCCGTATCAATTACAAAGTACTATTACTGACCTATAAAGCCCTAAATGGTTTAGCTCCTGTATATTTAATGGACCTTCTATCGCCCTACAATCCATCGCGTTCTTTAAGATCCCTAAATTCAAGGCTTCTGGTCATTCCTAGGATATCTAAGTCCACTAAAGGAGGGAGGGCGTTCTCACATTTAGCTCCTAAACTCTGGAATAGCCTTGCTGATACTGTTCGTTGCTCAGACTCGCTCTCCCAGTTCAAAACTAGATTAAAGACGCATCTCTTCAGCCAAGCATTCACATAATGCTTGCCTCTTATACTACTGTTGAATCATATCGAATGCATTAATATTATGAACAGCAGCTACGCTAATTATTTCCCATCTGCTTTTCTGCTGTTATCTCGGGATGCTAGTCCCGAGGTAAATAGCGTTCTTCAGCTACAGTCTGTATCCAGCCTCTCACGGAGACTTCAGATGCCCCAACAACTGCGATGAGACGACTAAAAGCCTGCGATGAGACGACTCGACGCCTGTGAAGAGACGACTCAACGTCGGCGATATGTTATGCCCTAAATTAATACATGATGATTAACTAACTGTATTTTCTACGTACATTTCTGAAATGCACTTTCTGTAAAGCTGCTTTGAAACAATATGTATTGTGAAAAGCGCTATACAAATAAATTTGAATTGAATTGAATTGAATTGAATTGAATTTTTGCAAGCTTGCATGCATAATAAAAAATGCCCACACCCATTCTTTTTTTTTTTTTAGTTGTCTATGCTGTTGACCACATATTGACATGCATATCATTTCAAACATTAGATACCACACATAATCTTAGGGCAATTAGCTCCTAAGCAATGCAAAGCTGCTGATAATACTGAATGCATCTTGGATGCTGTGATATGTATTCCTATAGATAGACGTGGATCAGCTGAGAGTCAGCTAATGTGAGCATGACCTGCCAGAACTAACGCTGTATGCTTGATTTAGCTGAATACTAATTTGTTTTTTTTGTTGTTTTTATTCTACTACTACTACTGACTGTATACTTATTTTAAATTATTTTTGAAGACATTTACTTACTTTTGATAGCATATATTCTGCTGTGGTATTAAAATTGGTATCAAGAACTGAAATTTTGATGGTATCTAAAATGTAGATATCACAGCAACCTTTTTTCCAGCAAATATATAATTGATGTATATCATTATATTTAAATTACTCATATAAGGGTTTGGTAATATGGCCAGATCATGTTGTTAGGCTTGACTTTTGTCTTAAATTGACTGCACTTCTAACTCATGGTCTTAATTAATCATATCTAGTCCTTGGGTCCAGATATGATCAATTAATACCATGAGTTAGAAGTGCAGTCAATTTAAGACAAAAGTCAAATTATAATAAATTGATACATTTTACTAAAGAGAGTGCAGAAGTCAGCTTCAAGACTCACAAGGAGTTTGTAAACCTTGATAGTGATTAAATCTTCAGAATTACTATCAGATCAAGGCACTGTAAGAAAAAATGACGTGGACGTTGAAGATCTCAAAAATGAAGTTTATTACAGCATAGCAGTGGCAAGGCACACAAAGCACCTTGGGTTCATCGGCGTCAGACTGAACCCAGAACATCCAAATCTTAAACCTTTTATCCTATTCCTGTTTACCACTCTTAATGTAAATGAAGTTGCTCTTGTTGTAACAGCTTTGTTCTGTATGTTAATGAAGTTGAGACACCCCATTGTCTGAGAAGTTTCTCAGTGTCCCACACCCATTCCCATCCTACAATTGACTACCATTTGTTCAGGATTTGATGACCCCAAATGGTGAAGAAACAATATAACTTCACTTCATTCATCTCTATGATAATTAAGCCATTTTGGGCATGAGCTCATTCTAAAATATATTTTGGAGTGGAATCTGGGTCGAGGCAGACAACAATTTCTTACATTCCCCTCTCTGATGCTCTTGGCCCAAAGTAGCATCACATCCACTCCCTTCACACAGATTACACCTCCCTTCCCTGGTGGGCAGGTGCCCAGTGGCAGTGAAGCCCTGGCTTAGGTTGTCCCCTTATGGCCCTCGGAGAATCTTACCCGTCTTCGGGTCGACACCTCATGCACACTGGTTACAGCTCCATCCAACTGGGCAAAATTATCAAAGAGACTCTTCTAAAATTTGGCAATATGATATACAAACATTTTCTTGGGTGTGGGTGATAAGACATTTAAGAAAGAGCACAGACAGTAGGAGTGTCCTAAAGTGATCATTAGGTTATGTGAAATTCGATGTTTAAACATAGAACACATAACATAATGCATTGGCAAATAATACATACATACATACAGCTGTTTTAAAGGTTACATTCCAAATTAAACCAGAAAAGGCAATATCTAAATCTCCATCATGCATTTAAATTAAACCAGAAAAGGCAATATCTAAGTCTCCGTCATACATTTGTTTTGCCAAAATCTTTGACTTTTTTTTCTTCAAGGCCTTGTTGAGCTGTCACAATGTGTATCAGTGATGTTAGCATATTGTTTTAGTTTTCATAACTCAAACAATCAATAGACAATATAGTGTGTGTGTGTGTGTGTGTGTGTGTGTGTGTGTGTGTGTGTGTGTGTGTGTGTGTGTGTGTGTGTGTGTGTGTGTTTTTTCATTTTGTCACGTGTTTTGTGTCCATTTTCTCAGTGTGGACATCCTTTATCCACATGTGTGCATCCAATAGACAATAATATATCTAATGCAAATTAGTATGCATATATTTGTCTCTTCATGTGCAGTAAGTCTGTGTCTTTGTGCATTTCTTAGAGTGGGTATGTCCTCTGCCCACTTGTTTTTCATCTATGTGCAAAGACTGCTGTCCGTAGTCTCTGAAATGGTTTGATCTCTTCTTGTTTCTTTTCTCATTGTCCATTCTTTTTCACATGGACCATACTGTAAGTCCTTCTAGAAGAAGCAGCCACTGGTGTTGTTCGAGTCTGTGCCTCTTCATCAGTTCCATCCATCTCATGGTGGGTCTCAGGGTTTCTAGGTCTTTTAGGCCTGGAGTTCTGGATCTTGCAGGTCTGGAAATCTCTGTATTCTGTTCTTTTTCTTGAGAAAATCCCCTGGCTCCACTGGTTCTACTTCCTTCTAGTCCTTCAAACGACCATGTCATCTTTCTCCAGGAGGTTACACGTTTCAGACAAACATCTCGATGCTTATATCTGAAACAATGATCAAAAGAAGAGGTTGCCCCCCTTTCCCCCACAATCATCTTTTCACATTCAAACATCAAAATCACAGAAGTTTAATCTCAAAACATCAAACATCGGTAATGTTTTTTTTTAATTATTTCTAAACATAATGCCATTAAAACATTTATTATAAATTACAACTACATAGCAATGCCAATAAAACATGTTCCATAAATCATAAAGAATCACCCCCCTTTTGATAGTAAACCTTTTTCTAAAATGTGTTACTATCATAAAACTAATTCTAATTTGCATCAGCATCTACAGTCATGTTGCTCTTGCAGTGATATGTTTGACAAGGTGTGAATCGCTTCTTCTTTATTTCCTTTCAACAGTGCCAACTGGGTTTCTAAATTGCCTATTTTCTTAAGCAAACCACGATAGCCCATCTTTCTTTTGTGTGAAAAGTGACACTGTCTTGCCTTGTGCCCCATCATTCCACAAGCAAAACAAACAACTTCCTGATCTTCCTTTCTTTTCTCCAAACAGTGCCTTGCTATGTGACCATCCTTTCCACATGCATGACAGACAAAGCTTTGAAGAGGTCTCTCATTGTCTTGACAATGTCTAGCAATGTGACCAGCTTTTCCACATGTATAGCAAAGAATAACACCTTCTGAATTTATTCTTGCAAATCTCCTTGGTCTATGATGGAAACCATTCGACAATGTAGTAGAACATTCTCTCCCGCCAAAGGCAGCAACTGGATGTCTAGATTTGGCAGTTTTCATTTGACTATTTGCATTAGCATTATTGTTGTAAAACTGTGTCATTTTACCAATAATGTCATTGTATTCAGAGAGTGGTGTCACAAGCATTGTCACAGCAGACCGGGTGAGTGGGTCACATTTGTTAATCAAGGCAGACTTGAAACTGACATCATTCTTAGTAATATCAGGATTGCCACTGAAAGTTTTAAACATCTCCAATAATCGTTCTGAAAATGCTGCTGGATGCTCCCCTTTCCTCATGTGCATCTCAGATATTTTATCCCAATTAACTGACATCACACCTAAGACTTCAAGCAGTGCCTTTTTCCTCTCTGACTTATTAGCATTTCTGTCCTTTACTTTCTGAGTTAAGGCTCCAGACAAAGTGTCAGGCAAACACATTCTTAACAATACGCATGCATCACCATCTGTAAACTGGTAAACTTCAGCATATTCCTCCAAGTTTTTCAAAAAATCTAAAGGGTCGTGTTTGGCAGGATCAAATTTCCCAATATTCTTGATCACAGCTTCTAATTCATTTGGATTAAAACCTCTGACTACAGTAGAAGTCATTGGTTCTTCCCCTTCTTCACTATCACGCATAGTCGTTGTAGCATGGACTGGTGCCATGGGAAACCTAACTGTACAGTCAGAGTATTGGCTACTGAATGACTGAGAATCTTTTTCCCAACCCTCAGCACTGTCTTCCTTCAAATCTGGCATCTCTGAAACTGGATTACAAAAAGTGACACCTAATGTCTTCCTTTGGTTTTTCTCAGTTGTGCCATTCTTTATCATAAACTGACAAGCCGCCTTCGCTTCATCCAAATTGTTGGACAATGTTTCCACAGATGATTTAAGCATACTATTGTTAGTTCTAAGAAGTGCGATCTCATTCTGCATCTTGACTTTTTCTTCTTTCCATATCGTTTCACTAGCCAGGTAATTTTTTGTAGAAATTACCCCAACACTGAGTCGCTCATTTTCAGCCTCTAACTCATCAACTCTCCTCCTAGTTACTTTGTATGAAGCAAAAAGTGCTTGAAGCGCATTAGCAATTTGCCCATTTTTGTTCTTGGGCATTTTGGGATCATTTTCAAACTTAGAGATAGCCCACTTGTACGGTTTATCAACAATATTCTCTATTCCATCAAACATTCCCTGAGAACCATGTTTAGCGATGTATTTCACAATCATTTTTTCCATTTTCAAAAGTCTTATCAGGCTTTAGAGTATCTCGTGATCTAATAGTTATTCACAAAGTCTGATTTTAAATAACTACACGTTATCTAGTTCCTTTAAGATATCCGTTAGTCTAATTATTCACAGCTCCAGTACTTCGGACGCAAATGAACAAAATAGCCACACTAGGCTTAACTTCACCATGGCCACAGTCTGGACCTTAAATTTCACTACACAAAACAGTTTAAAAAAATTAACACTGTCACAGTACGTCGGACAAAACCACACAACGTCGGGTATTATGTTATTTTCTTAAAACAGTTTACTTATCCACAGTACTCCGGGCTTAAACAATATATATCAAATTCAAAACACTGCCACAGTACGTCGGGCAAAACCACACTGCTTCGGGTTCTTGTTTTAAATTTCAGAGCCACAGTGTTAGATTTACTAATCTACTACACTATAAAACACAATCGTTGTCAAATAATTCTGTAACCACACTGCATCAGGTCTTATTCAATTACTTTAGAATTTCCGCATAATTATTACAACTTCACAATCGGTTTCAAGTAGGCTGCATACACTTTTGTTTTGGTTAGCCTACTTTAGAAACAACTGATCTAATATAACTCTGCCACCACACTACTTCGGGCTGATTCAGTTCCGTTAGAATCTTAACAGAATTATAAGAGACCAACACAAAGTTTCAGTTACTTTAGAAACTTTACACTTAAGCACTTTGTTTCAATTACTTTAGAAACAACAATTCCAATACAACTCTGCCACCACACTGCTTCGGGCTGATTCAGTTCCGTTAGAATCTTAAACAAAATTGTACAGAATAGGCTTAACAACTCCTCCTGCTAATACTGAATAAACCAAATTCTCTTCTGTCCTTAAAATTGTCCTTTTCTAGATTTTTTTAAACGAGGGGGTTCCCTGACAAAAAACAGCATAAATGAAAGAAATCAGCTTTATCTTACCTTTCCCCACTTTTTTGTTGGAAATTCCTCCTGGCTGGCTCGCCAATGTAAGAAAAAATGATGTGGACGTTGAAGATCTCAAAAATGAAGTTTATTACAGCATAGCAGTGGCAAGGCACACGAAGCACCTTGGGTTCATCGGCGTCAGACTGAACCCAGAACATCCAAATCTTAAACCTTTTATCCTATTCCTGTTTACCACTCTTAATGTAAATGAAGTTGCTCTTGTTGTAACAGCTGTGTTCTGTATGTTAATGAAGTTGAGACACCCCATTGTCTGAGAAGGTTCTCAGTGTCCCACACCCATTCCCATCCTACAATTGACTACCATTTGTTCAGGATTTGATGACCCCAAATGGTGAAGAAACAATATAACTTCACTTCATTCATCTCTATGATAATTAAGCCATTTTGGGCATGAGCTCATTCTAAAATATATTTTGGAGTGGAATCTGGGTCGAGGCAGACAACAATTTCTTACAGCACAAACTTTAAAGGTGGTGAAAGAGAGCACATTCAAAACATTGGGTCCTACCCTGCAGATGGAGCTGGCCAAACAGCAAACACAATTCAGATTTAATCCTCCCAGTAGTCCATTTTGGAGGAGTTTGGGAACGTGAGATCAGATCCATCATGTCTTCACTGTATGCCACTTTACAAGGGCAAAGTATGACTGAGGAGGTCCTGAATTCTGAATTCTAAACCTCTGGGTTACATCTCCACAGAAATTGCTGACCCAACCCGGTGACTCCACACGTTCTTCTCATGGGGTGGCTTGAGCCATCACTCCCACAGACCTGCATCATGAAACGGAACTATAAAGTCACCATAGATGGAGACACTCTCAAGAGCTTGCCGATCAGTTCTGGACACACTTCACAAAGTACAACCTGCCCAACCTACAAACCTGTGCCGGACACGACCATTATGATTGTGGACCCACAGAGAGCCCTCTGGCCTCAATGATGGATCACTTATGTTTTCCTCGGGACTGATGGACGAATCAGGAAAGCTGAAGTGAAAATTAAGGACAGAACATATATCAGACCTGTAGCGCGCCTCCTCAAACTACCAGCACTCCCAGACATGGACACAGTTTCAAGGCCCTTCTGAATAAGTAAATTTGAAAGTAAAAATTTGGGGACGGGATGGGTTACTCTTAGAAGGGCTCTGTATTCAGCATTTCAGGTAATAGATTTATATTAGTAGGGTTTTACTGAGAGTTGACATATTCAATGATTATGGACTGTTAACACCCTGTTGTGGAATCACAAAGACTGTGCAAAAGGAAATACCAATATGGGGACGTGGTGGCTTCACTTTTTATGATGTCATAAGCAATCCAGTCATTTATATAGATCACTGGTGCACCGTCTTTCTATATATAAAGTCTTTGATAAAAGGTGTTTTATCAATAGTGTGTATCACAATTCTGTAAAAAAAACACAAAATTTAAACTAATTATTTTTATAGTTTAAATTTTTGAACTATATAAACTGTTTTCCTCAGAATTGCGATGATTCGTCTACTATTAGAGCATGAATTTGATGTAAACAATAGGTCTACATAATATTCACATATGCATGTCCAAAGGAGACATATTGTATAGTTACTGCATGATATAATATTCAAAAACCTGTAACACTTTACATAGGTAACATTTAAACCTCAGGTAACCGGTAAACATATAAAGTCTATATCAAATGAAACACTGAGAGCTTTGTCCTGTTGAAAGGTGAACATTCAGCCCTGTCTGAGTGTAATTAAAAAAGGAAAGGTGATGTGACAGTGATAATCATGCCTCTGTCCATCAAGTGTGCCATCAAAATCCAAATTTGTTTATATTTACAAAATGCAATTAAGTTGGTCAGTGAAACCTTTGGAAATCTTTTCTTTGTATTTTTGTCAGTTAAATAAAGGTTCAAGAGAATATACAAATCACAGAATATTGCAAAGTGTCCCAACGTTTCTGGAAATGATGTTGTAGATAAGATCAGGCGGCATTAACAGATACAGAAACTGTCCATAGCAAGTTTACAATATCAGGCAGCATTTACTGTAAATAGAAACTGAAAGTGATTTGGAAGTAAATCCTAAATTGGACATGACTTTACAAATTCCTGTCCCTTGCAGTTCATAAAATGTAGATGGGCTCACAAAATAGTGTTGTCACAATTCTGTAAAAAACCCCCGCAAAATATAAACTAATTATTTTTATTTTTAAACTTTTTTCCCCCTCAGAATTGTGATATGAACTTGCAATTGTGAGTTATAAAGTCCAAATTGTAAGATAAATATGCTAGAGGTTTAAATGTTACCTATGTAAAATGTTACAGGTTTTTAAATACAGGTCCTTCTCAAAAAATTAGCATATTGTGATAAAGTTCATTATTTTCCATAATGTAATGATAAAAATTAAACTTTCATATATTTTAGATTCATTGCACACCAACTGAAATATTTCAGGTCTTTTATTGTTTTAATACTGATGATTTTGGCATACAGCTCATGAAAACCCAAAATTCCTATCTCAAAAAATTAGCATATCATGAAAAGGTTCTCTAAACGAGCTATTAACCTAATCATCTGAATCAACTAATTAACTCTAAACACCTGCAAAAGATTCCTGAGGCTTTTAAAAACTCCCAGCCTGTTTCATTACTCAAAACCGCAATCATGGGTAAGACTGCCGACCTGACTGCTGTCCAGAAGGCCATCATTGACACCCTCAAGCAAGAGGGTAAGACACAGAAAGAAATTTCTGAACAAATAGGCTGTTCCCAGAGTGCTGTATCAAGGCACCTCAGTGGGAAGTCTGTGGGAAGGAAAAAGTGTGGCAAAAAACGCTGCACAACGAGAAGAGGTGACCGGACCCTGAGGAAGATTGTGGAGAAGGACCGATTCCAGACCTTGGGGGACCTGCGGAAGCAGTGGACTGAGTCTGGAGTAGAAACATCCAGAGCCACCGTGCACAGGCGTGTGCAGGAAATGGGCTACAGGTGCCGCATTCCCCAGGTCAAGCCACTTTTGAACCAGAAACAGCGGCAGAAGACGCCTGACCTGGGCTACAGAGAAGCAGCACTGGACTGTTGCTCAGTGGTCCAAAGTACTTTTTTCGGATGAAAGCAAATTTTGCATGTCATTCGGAAATCAAGGTGCCAGAGTCTGGAGGAAGACTGGGGAGAAGGAAATGCCAAAATGCCTGAAGTCCAGTGTCAAGTACCCACAGTCAGTGATGGTCTGGGGTGCCATGTCAGCTGCTGGTGTTGGTCCACTGTGTTTTATCAAGGGCAGGGTCAATGCAGCTAGCTATCAGGAGATTTTGGAGCACTTCATGCTTCCATCTGATTTCATTTTTCAGCACGACCTGGCACCTGCTCACAGTGCCAAAACCACTGGTAAATGGTTTACTGACCATGGTATTACTGTGCTCAATTGGCCTGCCAACTCTCCTGACCTGAACCCCATAGAGAATCTGTGGGATATTGTGAAGAGAAAGTTGAGAGACGCAAGACCCAACACTCTGGATGACCTTAAGGCCGCTATCGAAGCATCCTGGGCCTCCATAACACCTCAGCAGTGCCACAGGCTGATTGCCTCCATGCCACGCCGCATTGAAGCAGTCATTTCTGCAAAAGGATTCCCGACCAAGTATTGAGTGCATAACTGAACATAATTATTTGAAGGTTGACTTTGTTTGTATTAAAAACACTTCTTTTATTGGTCGGATGAAATATGCTAATTTTTTGAGATAGGAATTTTGGGTTTTCATGAGCTGTATGCCAAAATCATCAGTATTAAAACAATAAAACACCTCAAATATTTCAGTTGGTGTGCAATGAATCTAAAATATATGAAAGTTTAATTTTTATCATTACATTATGGAAAATAATGAACTTTATCACAATATGCTAATTTTTTGAGAAGGACCTGTATATCATGCAGCAACTATACAATATGTCTCCTTTGAACTGCATATGTGAATATTATGCAGACCTATTGTTTACATCAAATTCATGCTTTAATAGTAAACTAATCATCGCAGGTTTCATCAGTCCAGTCTGTCTGTTTAATGGCTTACAACCATAAACGTCTGCATTTTGCTTTAAATGGCGTCCTCGACGATGGTATTCTTTAAAAATGAAGACCATCTTTTTTGCATTTTAATTCTGACATCCAAAGGCAAAATATTTTTTTTCTCTTATTCTGCGGAGCTCCGATTTCCTCCACTTGTTACCACTGTTTTTGTCACTGGGTGATTGAGTAAATGAGCGGCAGGTGTGGAGGGAGTGGTGATTGGGGCACATGCTCCCAAAGTGGAGTATAAAAAAAGGGCCTTTTTGAAGAGAGACATGCAGAGACACGTCGAGGAAAGAGTGAAGACACAGGGAGAGAGGCACAAAGGCTGCGGAGGGAAGCCGCGAAAGAAAAGAACTTGTGGTATGTTTATTCCTCACAAAGTCTGGATAACCCCAAGCCAGTGGCATGAAGGATCCCGGCGGAGATATGAGTGGAGGCTTAATTCACTGGGAGGTATTGTGGATTGCAGTGTCTAGTGTGGAAACAAGCACGTTTGAAGTCTCGAGTGTTTTACTGATTGCACGAGTGTGGGAAATTCTAAATTCTACTTCCACTCGTAGTCTCAGCTGTTACTGATCCTCTGCTGTTCAGTCTCTGTTGCTAGGAATGAAGAATCACCGAGCCGGTGAGCGAATGAGAAGCTATGAGCTGTTACTGACCCTCTGATGTTCAGAGCTGGAGAACCCAAGGGGCCGGTGAGCGAATGAGAAGCTAAGAGCTGTTGCTGATCCTCTATTGTTCAGTCTCTGTCGCCAGGAATGACGAATCACTGAGCCGGTGAGCGAATGAGAAGCTATGAGCTGTTACTGACCCTCTGATGTTCAGAGCTGGAGGAACCACTGAGCCGGTGAGCGAATGAGAAGCTATGAGATGTTACTGACCCTCTGATGTTCAGAGCTGGAGGAACCATTGAGCCGGTGAGCGAATGAGAAGCTAAGAGCTGTTACTGACCCTCTGATGTTCAGAGCTGGAGGAACCACTGAGCCGGTGAGCGAATGAGAAGCTATGAGCTGTTACTGACCCTCTGATGTTCAGAGCTGGAGGAACCATTGAGCCGGTGAGCGAATGAGAAGCTATGAGCTGTTACTGACCCTCTGATGTTCAGAGCTGGAGGAACCACTGAGCCGGTGAGCGAATGAGAAGCTAAGAGCTGTTGCTGATCCTCTGTTGTTCAGTCTCTGTCACCAGGAATGAAGAATCACTGAGCCGGTGAGCGAATGAGAAGTTATGAGCTGTTACTGACCCTCTGATGTTCAGAGCTGGAGGAACCACTGAGCCGGTGAGCGAATGAGAAGCTAAGAGCTGTTGCTGATCCTCTGTTGTTCAGTCTCTGTCGCCAGGAATGAAGAATCACTGAGCCGGTGAGCGAATGAGAAGCTATGAGCTGTTACTGACCCTCTGATGTTCAGAGCTGGAGGAACCACTGAGCCGGTGAGCGAATGAGAAGCTATGAGCTGTTACTGACCCTCTGATGTTCAGAGCTGGAGGAACCACTGAGCCGGTGAGCGAATGAGAAGCTATGAGCTGTTACTGACCCTCTGATGTTCAGAGCTGGAGGAACCATTGAGCCGGTGAGCGAATGAGAAGCTATGAGCTGTTACTGACCCTCTGATGTTCAGAGCTGGAGGAACCATTGAGCCGGTGAGCGAATGAGAAGCTAAAAGCTGTTGCTGATCCTCTGTTGTTCAGTCTCTTTCACCAGGAATGAAGAATCACTGAGCCGGTGAGCGAATGAGAAGCTATGAGGTGTTACTGACCCTCTGATGTTCAGAGCTGGAGGAACCATTGAGCCGGTGAGCGAATGAGAAGCTATGAGCTGTTGCTGATCCCCTGTTGTCCACTCTCTGTCACCAGGAATGGAGGACCCATTGAGCCGTCTCTGTCGTCAGGAAAGAAGAACCACAGAGCCACTTTTTAAGACTTTTTATAATCCAATAAAGAGACATTGTTATTTATTTTAACCTCTTGTCTGCCTCATGTGTTCCACGGTCTGCTCCTCGGGGCAGTGTTCCAGTTTAGGGGTGGGGCGCCCGCTGGCGCTCACCCCGACCTGTGACATAAGTGGCGTAGTCGGCAGGGTCCGCCCGAGTTGAGCAACCGTGGACCATGGGGCGACCAGTTTTTTTTTTTTTTCCCCCGTTCCAGACTGGAACGGACTGGTGGGGGAGGATGTCACCGGGTGATTGAGTAAATGAGCGGCAGGTGTGGAGGGAGTGGTGATTGGGGCACATGCTCCCAAAGTGGAGTATAAAAAAAGGGCCTTTTTTGAAGAGAGACACGCAGAGACACGTCGAGGAAAGAGTGAAGACACAGGGAGAGAGGCACAAAGGCAGCGGAGGGAAGCCGCGAAAGAAAAGAACTTGTGGTATGTTTATTCCTCACAAAGTCTGGAGAACCCCAAGCCAGCGGCATGAAGGATCCTGGCGGAAATATGAGTGGAGGCCTAATTCACTGGGAGGTATTGTGGATTGCAGTGTCTAGTGTGGAAACAAGCACGTTTGAAGTCTCAAGTGTTTTACTGATTGCACGAGTGCGGGAAATTCTAAATTCTACTTCCACTCGTAGTCTCAGCTGTTATTGACCCTCTGCTGTTCAGTCTCTGTCGCTAGGAATGAAGAATTTTTCTGCTATCACAATGCCGCTGCAAGTTATGTAACTGTGACGCCTGCTCCAAAATGGTCTGTAGTAGAATTTGCTATGCACCTGATCTGCCCCAGGGGAGCTTATTTTTTTAAATAACAATTAATAATAAAGTAAATCATGTAGGCCAATCAATTGATGTTTATGTTCTGTCCTAATGTTTCTAAGTTCATTCACCAATTTACTTATGCACCCTGTAATGATAGCTTGAGAATCCTTTGTAATATACCTGTTTGTGACATGCATAGCTGATAAGGGAAATATGGTAGACAGAGTTTATAGACACAGAATGCATTTATGCTGTTAACTGTTGCACAGTTGTTAATAAAATGAACAGAAACAGAGCAACCCTTGTATCGCCTCATCTATACATGCCATCCTAACATTAGTTATTAACGAATGTAAATAAAAAAGAGATGCAGAATTCATTAAGTCTATTTGAAAGAAATGGAAAGTCAATGCTCTTAAATGGTGTGAAGGTAAGGACAGTAAGTTAATAATCAAATTACTGAGAAACACAAAACAAGTCCAAAGTCTCAAGCGCTTTCAACCAGTCAATCACTGGCTTTCATTCTGCAATGCAACCAATCAGTCAACTGTAGCCTACATTAATATCAAATGACTACGGAGAGCTTTGTCCTTTTGAAAGATCAAGCGGCATTATCTAAGAAACAGAAACAGAAACTGTTCATAACAAATTTAAAAGATCAGGCAGCATTTACTGTCAATAGAAAGTGAAAGTGATTTGGAAGTAAATCCTAAATTGGACATGACTTTACAAATTCCTGTCCCCTGCAGTTCATAAAATGTAGATGGGCTCACAAAATACAAAATGACAGATAAAGTGTGTTATAGCAAATGAATATTCAACATGATGCATATATTATGTAGGGATGATGGTTCTACCCCTTAATGTCTATATTTTTGTGTTTCATAGATGAAATTAGGGTGAGTAAATGACAAACACTTAAGGTGATGATACACAGGGAAACTTTATGAGAAATGTTGTTGGGCAATCTTGCCGAGCGATTGTTGCTTGGGCACTTTCACATTGAAAATGGGCAATACATTTCTATCTGGATAATTTAGATCGGTCGTGGGCCCTGTGTCTCATCTGGTTGCCCGTTTACGGCAACATTGACCAGCAACATTGCCCAAAAAGTTGCCCTGTGTATCATCACCTTAAGGCTACATTTAAAAAAAAGAAGGAAAAAAACTTTGGGGTAAATTATTCACTTAATATTAATAGTCACTGAAATTGCTAGGTAAAATGTAAATACATGAAAAGCCTTAGCCAAACAAAAAGAAATGTCTACCTTTTTTTTTATGTGTCAATTCTGCAATTCAGTCATTTTCCTGTGCATAGCCAAGAAAACAAAGCCACCATCTCCTACACACACACACACACACACACACACACACACACACACACACACACACACACACACACACACACACACATACACACACACACACACACACACACACACTGTGAAACTAGGCTAAGCATTTTTGAATGTGCTTTACTATGTGCCATCACATTACTCAAAACAAACACTAAAAACCACGCAGACACACAATAAATCCTCAACAAAACATATGAGCATCTTTATTGCGCCCTGATCAGACATACCACAGTGATTCATTTAACTCGAGCCACATTAGTTACTACATAGCAGTAATGTTTTCTCAATAAAATCAGATGATTTCCTATTAATTCAATAGAATGTGAGGGAATACAAGGGAATACCTATTTGGCGACGTAGTGGCTTCACTTTTTATGACGTCATAACCTTCTTTCTATATGCTGAAGTCTTTGATAAAAAGGTGTTTTATTAATAGTGTCAAAATATCAAAATTGTGTAAAAAATCAGAAATGCAATATTTAAACTAATTATTCTGCCTTATTTCCTCAGAATTGTGAGTTTATATCCTGCAATTCTGACTTTTTTTTCCCCCTCAGAATTGTGATATGAACTTGCAATTGTGAGTTATAAATTCCGAATTGTGAGATAAATATGCTAGAGCAGTGTTTCTCAACCCTGCTCCTGAAGGACCCCCAACTCTGCACGTTTCCTTTGTCTCCCTAATCAAACACACCTGATTCAACTCATCAGCTCATTATCACATGGGGATATATGTGATAATGAGCTGATGAGTTGAATCAGGTGTGTTTGATTAGTTGTTTGAAAAAGTGGAGTACACAGAAGATACAATGTCAAAATAAGGGTACACATAATATAATAACAGAACATAACCCTGACAATAAGCTTGTTAGATCATTGTTATATAACAGTTAGTCCCGTTCCTCGAATCTCACCTAACGAGAGGCTTTCTGCTGATATTACGCCTAGGTGCCGGCAAGGGACTGCCTTTGAGTGAGTCCTTAAACTGTTCATTCAATGGAAATGTAAAACAATTCGGATTCATTCTAAGATATATGTAATGAAACAAGCTGTTAATTATATTAATATTTAATTTTAACTTTGAACTCTACTTTATAAGGCTCAGCTGAGCAGCAATCCGGCGCATGGATTCCATGCAATCCAGCTGAAGCTGATGCGTCACTTCATAGAGATCAATGGCATTGATTCATTGTATTGACCAGAGCTGACGCCATTCATTAGAAATATCCTTAAAGGGGTGGTAAAACACATTTTTTTGAAGGCTTGATTGTGTTTGTGGGGTGCACTGTAACATGTGTTCATGCTTCGTTTTAAAAAAAAATGCATTATTTATCAATATTTTACCTTTATTCTACACTGCTCTGTCCCTCCTTGTAAAAACGGTCTGATGGTTTCTGGGTTCTATGAAGCCAGTCCCTCAAAACTACGCTATGGGCTCAGATTGGTTAGCTGGCCCAGTGTGTTGTGATTCGCTAACCGCCTAGTGCACGTTTTTCGGAAACGTCACGCCCCTTAACTTTACCGGTAGTTTGTGCTTTGGTGTATTATAAACAATGGCGTCAATCGGACCCAGAGAATGTTAGTGAAGATGATCGAGCAGAACCTGTTCAAGAACAGCTGTTAAACAACGTTTCAGAAAGGTTTGTTTTTTGTTGATGTTTCTGTCTCATTTCTTTTTAGATACGCTGTAATTAAATTGTACTAATTATTATAGTATTACAAAAAATAAGCTTCATATTCATAAACAAGAATTTCATATAATTGTTCTAACAAATTATACTAACGTTACAGTCCTCAAAGGGATTTTTCTTTGAGTAAAGACTGCGGATCTATAGTGATCGTTACTGACTGTATGGCACCATTACTTTTGTATTTTTAGAACGATTGTAGCCAAATATCTGTCACCAGAACTATTAACCCAAAACGAACACTAAACATTGGCTTTAACTTTACTACAGTAAGTTAGCCAAATCAAACAAAGAACCATGTTTAGCATGCCTGTAAGTTAGATAAACAAGCATGTAGATAAACAATACATAAAAGCTCTAATCAAAGAATAATTAACACTAATTCCAAGTTCGCTGTTGAAATTTAAAAAAGTTTGTAACGTTAGGTTTGAATGAGCATTTAACAAGCTGGTTTGCAGAGCCAAACAGCGTTGTCATTTGTTTACTTCCTTGCTACTACGTACAATTAACAATACGAACTATTGCAGGAAAACACATAGACGAAAAATAAATCATACTTACAGGTTGTGGCCCGTAAGCAACAGCTTCTGTTCTTAAAGTTGGAACTGCTCCATCTTTCAGGACAAGCCGTTGTGCGAATCATGCATTGAACTCGCGAAGATTGTGGAAGCTTTCCTCTGTGTGCAGCACAGAGAGCGAGATTTGGGTAGGCTAATAATTACAGTATGAGGGACCTTGTTAAAAATACATTTTAACCATTGATCCCTAACTCCCCCGACCCTAGGAAGGCTGAACAAAGTGAACCTGCAATCCGGATAAAAGTAACAGCATTTCGACGGCATTGCGGCAACAACAGCCTACTAATGTTATACCACAACAACTCTTCTCCAAAGCAAAAATGGCCTCGCTCTTATTTAGTATTCTCGGAGGAGGGGTTTATGTAAATATTGGGGTTACTGACGTCAGCAACCCTGGAGGAATGTTGTGTAGTCCCTACCGGCCGTTCGCTTTCCTTGGTCACGCCAACCTTTTCACAAATATGACTTGATATGAAGGACAGATATTTAGTTTAGGCTACATCCATTTTTCCGCTTCCGATCTGTTGCGTGAGATCACGTGATCATGGTGGAATCATATCAAGGTGCTTCCTCTGGCACGATGATGATCTTAATAACATTTTGTAGTGTGTGATGCGCCGCGATTTTCAAATCTTGTATTGTGAGCATGTTTAAGATTTGAGAGGAGAAAATCTGCAAAGATTCTCCTTAAGTGTGTGCTGCAACCAGATTTTAAAATCGGTTAGGATTTTAAAACTCCTGTCGTGTGAGCCAGGCGTTAAGGAGAAACTTTGCAGATTTTCTCCTATCTGACATCATTAATGCTGTATTTGGCCATGTGAAGGATGGCTACAAAGTAATAAATCACATGAATTGCGAAAATAACATTTTAACATAAGATTTGTATGTATGCAATATGTCTGACGTTTAACATGTATTGCTTATTTCCAATCTTAGTTCAATGAGGAGCAGGCACTCACTCATAAGGACCGACATTACACCAGCGACCCTAACCTCTCCGATAAGGCTTTCTGCCTGCATGGTTTACGTCATAGCCGCAGATCTAATCCAATTCACAGATGATAAACTTATTGACAAGTGAAGATCATCCGCCAGAGAATCAGTGATAAGGGTAAAAGTTTTACCCTTATCACTGATTCTCTGGCGGATGATCTTAAGCTGAACCCCTTTTCATTACATGTTGTCACTTCGCTACTAGCCAAAGAGTTGTGGTGCTCATGCAGTAAATTATATTTCTATTCATTTAAAGAAGACAATGAGTATTTTAAAAATTTTCAATTACAAATCTCAATCAAATCATTTTGTCCTTTTTTATATAAATGCAATATAAGGATACATAAAAATCCATTAGCCATTATTTAAACAATCTACATTGCATTTGATGTAGGGATTCCTCAAGTGGTTGTCATGACCAAAGTAGATGAAGCATGTCCACTGGTCAAAAAGGATCTTAGGGAAATCTACACTCAAGAAGATCAAAGAGAAGGTATAATTTCATTCATATTTCATTCGTGTTTTACTGTATGGTGCTATTCTGACTATTATAATATCCATGCACCGCAATATCTAATTTTGTGCTTCTATTCTGTTGCTTTCCAGATAGAGATGTGCAGTGATAAAGTGGGTGTGCAGTGAACCACATCTTCCCAGTGAAGAACTACCATAATGAGATTGACATAGATGATAAAGTTGATGTTCTTATACTGAAGGCATTATATCAGATTGTACATCTTGCTGATGACAGATTGGCGAATGAGACATTCAACTAAAGAATATAATGATTGCGGGTGTAAAAAGAATATGTCCACTGTAGACTAATGACGCTTTTCCACTACACAGTACCAGCTCGACTCGACTCGCCTTTGTTTGGTTTTCCACTGTGTAAAAGTTGTACCTGTACCTGCTTTCGGGTACTTTTTTTCGTATCACCTCCGGCGAGGTTCTAATGGCGCTTTTCCATTACCAGTATCAGCTCGACTCGCCTCGCCTCGACTCGGCTCGGCTCGCTTTTTGCTCCGTTTTCCATTACAGATAGTACCTCCCCAATAGTACCTGGTCGTCATAGCGACGCCACAGGAACTACGCGACATACACCCGCTACCCACACACACACAGGACAATGGAGGAAATCGAGTGTATGCTGTTTTTAAACCTCGGGATGTGGCTATTTTTGACAGCAAGAAGACAAACGTTGTTTCAGGAGAGGCTGAGGGCAGCAAAACGAAACACTGCTGTTGAAAAAATAGCGTGCAATGATGTGTATCCGTGTATCCGTGTATCGCGTGCAATGATGACGTGGTGAATAGTGACGATTCTCTCTGACCAATCAGCAGTCTGCAGTGTTTCACGTCACATTTTTAGTATTGCCTCAGCTCGCCTCAGCCCGCTTAGAACCTCGCCGGAGGTAGGGTGGCCATACGTCCGGATTTTGGCCGGACAGTCC
The DNA here is from genome assembly GCA_030770095.1 of Gila robusta. Classification (NCBI taxonomy): domain Eukaryota; kingdom Metazoa; phylum Chordata; class Actinopteri; order Cypriniformes; family Leuciscidae; genus Gila; species Gila robusta. The sequence goes on from JAVALU010000648.1 coordinate 32,795, forward strand.
GGATTTTAAGCCCCCTGTCCGGCGTCCGGCGCAGCTTCAAGCCGGACACTCCTTTGTCCTCCTTTTTAGAGTTGTGCTGAATCGGCCTAAAAAAAAACGCTGTAGAATCTTTATTGAGACGCAGCAGCATACTGTGGTGGAGATTTTAAACTGAATATTAAATTAACAATGTTTTTAACATCTAACCATAAAGATCTGAAGTATATTAACATCTCGTGATAAGTTCTAACACTTCCTTTGGTCCTATGTCTGAGGATGACTAAAACTTCCATTCCTGATTCTAACAATAAATCTAAATTGAGCTTACTTCCTTTTTCTCTAGGATGTAGATCTAATGCCGTAAGATCTCTGGTCAAACAAATGATTGGCTGAAAGCGGTGTCAAATAAATATCTGATATATCATTGGTTTAAAAACATAAACAAGCCTCCACGTGCTGGCTACGCCTACGTCATATCATAACGTTAAAATGCCGAAACATCAGACCTCATTTAATCCGGAATGGACAAAAGAGCACACATTTATATCAAAAAGCAGTAGAGAGGCTTTTCATGAATTTTGCACACTGTGTCGCTGTGAAGTGGATAGAGATCTTTAGTGACTCATCTACAGCTAAGGGGATGACCTGTGGGAAAACAAAAGCTAAGGCTTTGTGTGAGAATGTTCTAGCGCCCTACTCTGTACATATTCATTCAGATTACATCAAATTAAACAATCTGCCTTTTTCAGTGGCAACGGACGCATCAAACAAAGGTACGACCAAGTGTTTCCCGATTGTACTGAGATATTTGCACTTTGAGGAAGGCGTGCAACATGCACTGTTAGATTTTTATAGTGACAGCAACGAAACTTCAGAGGCTATAACAAACCAGCTACTGGCTAAATTGGAGATGTCTGGTCTTGATGTGAAAAACATGTCCGCATATGCAGCAGACAACGCCAGTGTCAACTATGGAAAACACAACAGTGTTTATCAGAAATTGAAACTGGCTCAGAAGGATGTGCTACCTGCAAACTGTTAAGCCCATATCCTACACAATGCAACAAGATATGCAGCAGGCAGCCTGGATTTTTATGTTGAAAATGCTGTGCTCAAGGTTTACAGCCATTTTAGCATGTCAGCAAGCAGAACAGCACAGTTGAAGGAATTCTGTGAGTTTGTAGAAGTGGAAGAATGCAACCTGCTACGACATGTCGTCACAAGGTGGTTGTCCCTGCTTCCATCTATTGACAGAATACTGAATTATTGGAAGCCCCTGACCAGCTACTTTCAGAGTGAAGGTGAGGAGCAATGCTCCAGTTTTTGTGGAAATGTTTTGGAGAGGAAAGCATTGAAGTGTCTGAGACATATTTTCTTTTCCTCAGTCACATTCTAAAAGTGTTCTCAGACACCATTGAAGCACTCGAGGCCAAATCGTTCAGCATAACATGGGTGTTTAAGGTAATGTCTGAACTGAAACAGAAACTTGAGAGAAGGATGACTGACAGGTTCTTTGGCTTTACTGTGAACATTAAACTCAAGCAGCTACCCCCTTACCTGGCAAAAAAATGTGTGGAGGATTTTCTTGGTTTCTATGAAAGAGCCAAGAAATACATAAGTGAAAGATATGACTTCTCTGAGAACAGCATTTATAGCAAAGTGGCAAAGCTTGACCTCACAACTGCTGTGTCATATGAAGAATACAGTGATGCTGTCCAGGCCTGCAATCTGAAAGACATCGATATGGAAGGACTGTATGAGGAATATGCCATGGTGGAAGCTTCCTTCACCTCTCCGGAAATGGAAGGTTGCCACAGTGAGGAGCGATATCTGAAACTGTTTTCCAAAGCAGACGCACCACTTGTGAATCTCAGGAAGATCAGTGCCTATATTTTCTCCATCCCATGCAGCAATGCACACACTTTCAATGATGACATCTGCATGGAGAAACGAGAGGAATCGTCTGGATGTGGACAGCGTCAAGGCTGAGCTCCAAGTTTGTGTCAATTTCACCTTTCCCTGCACGGACATGTACAAGAAGTTCCTTGGAAACAAAAAACTCTTGGATGCAGCCAGGAAAGGGCAGAAGTATTGCAGAAAGACAATCAACTATTTGGTGACTAGTCTTATGTGTTCTATGTAGTCTTTGTGTTCACAAATCTGATGCAGTTAGTTTGCTGTGTATTGTATTTAATTAAGCAAATATAGGCTACACTAATTTCCTGTAGGAAGCTCTTAAGCCAAATTGATCTCTAATGCAGCATTTTGATTTTACGAATGGGAATATGAATATTATATGAAATATGAATATGTATTGGGTTTAAAACAATACAGATTTTTGAAGGCTGATAAAACATGGCTTGGTGGCCATGATGACCCTAGAGGTGCCAGAATATTTGTTTATGTATTTCTCTTAATTTTATGTATTTCTCTTAATATTAAGTCCAGAAATGTTGTTTTTTTTCTGGTACTGTGCACTTTGCAAGACAGGTTCATCTCAGTGGTCAGTTTTTGAAACCGATATCACAATGTCTTGAATAAATACAAATACTGTGAACAAACACTTTTTTGCCGCAAAGTGTCCTCCTTTTTGGAGTAGCGCTGAATTGTTTAAAAAAAATTAACCTATAAAATTCCCGCATATTGATAGCGGCTCCCTGATGCCCGTAAATTAGTTCAAATCTCCTAGAATCTAGAGCCGCGCATGCGAGACAGAACATAGCCTACTGTATGTGCTCCAAACCGTGTAGAGCGAGAGACCTTGCGTGCCCTCAGCCTCGATTTCCTCCATTGTCCTGTGTGTGTGTGTGGGTAGCGGGTGGGTGTCGCGTAGTTCCTGTGGCGTCGCTATGACGACCAGGTGCTATTGTGGAGGTACTATCTGTAATGGAAAACGGAGCGAAAAGCGAGCCGAGCCGAGGCGAGGCAAGTCGAGTCGAGTTGAGCTGATACTGGTAATGGAAAAGTGCCATATGCCAATACTGATTCTCTAGGCTTTTGTATTGAATGTGTTTTTATATATTTTTTATGCACGTACACAGCATAGTATTCGTTTGTATAGTGCTTTTCAAAATACATCTTGTCCCAAAGCAGCTTTAGAGAGAATTGTGCATTACAGCAAGCAAGATGTTAATGGAAGATGGTAGATTCCTTGTTAGAACACTATGATAGGCAAATAGAGAGGCAGGTTTTGATTGACAGACACTATTTTATGCCTGTCGTTGGATGATTTGAACGAGATGTGGAGTTGATGGTAGGCCAAGGATTGATCTGGGCAATACTGGCACTAGTGCACCTCGGGATGGGCATCCCATGGTGCAGATGTAAAAGAATGTATAATTTTTCTCTCATACATAATTTTTGTGACATGGTATATTCTGGATGGGTGGTAAATAAATATATATAGGCTAAGTAAAAGATGATGATGGCCTTCTTTTCCACATTTCCACAAATTCAGTAAACATCATAAAACACCATACTATGTACAGAAAAGCAGATGAGTCCAGTATATGAACGCAACGCGTTTAATTATACATTTTGAGTTTTCTTCTCCTATAGAAAACCCCTATTAAGAAAACGGTGAAAGGTGAGCCACAATGTAAGTACAACAGTGTTTTATATGTATGTTTGTTTGTTACATAGGAAATAAACTGTTAACATTTGTAAAAGAGTTTGGTGTGTTTTTTATATTAAACCATATAACATTACATTAAACATTAAGACAAAACAAACAAAATAAACAAATATAACAAAAGAAAATAAATTATATAAACAAAACAACGAAACTAAGTAGAGGGTAATGAATGGCACATTACACCACACAAACAGGATAGTAACCACACATCTATTATAACTGATGTTATGTGTGTATAATGGTGGAAGCTGTTCATGTGTGTACGTGCACTTTAGCAGTCCTTTTAAAATAAAAGTCATAGGTCACAGTTCACTTTACATTTCACTATGATATAGCAAATATAATCAATAGACATTTAACTGAATAGCGCAATGTAAAGTAACTGTGGTACTACATCATTATTACGGCTCAGTAATAACAGGGTAATACTAATATCTACATTACTTATTACATGGTAATAATGGAAATTGCATGTCATTTTCTAGGTAATAATGTAGATATTACCATGGTATCACCCTGTTATTACCAAGCTGTAATATGAAGTGGTACTGTGATGGTAGGCCTTTCTAACCTTGAAGACCCTGGCCCTGGAACTGCGGCCTTTCTCTGAGGCAGAAAAAGGAAAGAAAAAGGAAAGAATACAATTCAATCTGTATGAATTGGAATGATTACAGTCATCATTACTCAAAGTTTATATAAATGATAATTATATCTGTATATTAATGATATTTCGATACAAAGTGTATAAAGTGCAACCTCAAAAGCAGTGCTGCATTCGCCTAGGTAAAAGAGGGACAAAATTCAACAAATTTGTCGATGAGTATAAAAAGCTTCAAAATTACAGTGTAATGTCTATTTATTCAAATAATGTTTTACTATGGCATACGTTAAATACATATAGCCTACCGTTAAATACCTAGACCCTGTCACACAGGGATGTGACGGCCTGACGGTCGGCCATTTTAAACTGCCATTACTCAGCCTGCTATATGCTAGCATAAAAAACTGTTGACATGCAAGCAAGGAATTTCAGTAAACTTTGTAGACATGTTTTGGATTTAAAACATTTTCATTATTTTCTGGAATGTTTTACCGTGACAGGGCCTGACCCTTTAGCTCGTCCTCCTAAAAAAAAAAAAAAAAAAACATACAAAAACAAGCTTAAAATCATACAATTCAATGTCAGAACTCCATTGATCAGTGTCAGATTCACCTCGGACAAATGATGTCACTTCCTCTGAGTCACACCCTTAAAGGTGTATTGCACACATTTTATGTAGAGTTTTATGTAAACGCGACAGGACTGACCGAAAACTTGGGGACAGTTGTAAAATAGTATTTAATTGTATAATTTATGTAGAATTTCATGTTTTTTTAAGATAATTAAGTGAATAATTCACTTCAAAGTTTTGTTTCTTCTTTTTTAATGTGTTTGTCATTTACTCACCCTAATTTCATCTTTGAAACACAAAAGTAGACATTAAGGGATAGAACCATCATCCCGTTGTATGCATCATATTGAATACTCATTTGCTACTACTGTATAACTCATTTTAACTGTTATTTTGTATTTTGTGAGCCCAATACATTTTGTGAACTGCAGGGGACAGGAATATGTAAAGTCATGTCCAATTTAGGCTTTACTTCCAAATCACTTCCAGTTTCTATTTACGGTAAATGCTGCCTGATCTTGTAAACTTGTTATGAACAGTTTCTGTTTTGTTTTTTCAGATAATGCCTCTCCATGATCTTATCTATATTTCCAGTAACGTTGGGATATTTTGCGAAATATATTTTAATTACGCTCAGAAAGGGCTGAATGTTCACCTTTCAACTCATTTGACAGTTGACTGATTGGTTGGTTAAAAGTGCTTGAGACTTTGGAATTGTTTTGTGTTTCTCAGTAATTTGATTATTAACTTACTGTCCTTACCTTTACACCATTTAAGAAACTTCACTTTCCTTTTCTTTCAAATAGGCTTATTGAATTCTGCTTATCTCATTTTCATTTACATTCGTTAATAACCAATGTTAGGATGGGATGTATAGATGAGGCGATACAAGGGTTGCTCTGTTTCTGTTCATTTTATTAACAACTGCATAAGTAAACTGTCAAATATTAGGGCAGCACATAAACATCAATTATTGTTTAACTTTTTATTTAGGCCTAATTGATTTACTTTATTATTAATTGTTATTTAAAAAATAACCTCTCCTAGGGCAGATCAGGTGCATAGCATATACAGACCATTTTGGAGCAGGCGTCACAGTTACGTCACTTGCAGCTGCATTCATTATGATGACAAAAAAAAAAACAGTGGTAACAAGTGGAGGAAAACAGAGATCCGCAGAATAAGAGAAAAAATTATCTTGTGCCTTTGGATGTCAGAATCAGAATGCAAAACATATGGTTTTCCCTTTTATAGAATACCATCGTCGAGGATTCCCTTCGAAGCTAAATACAGACGTTTATGGTTGCAGGCCATTAAACTACGGTGGCCCAGTAGTGCACAACACAACAAAATTTAAAAAGCAAACATCACAACAAAACGAAATCAAGCCACAACACAATGAAATCAAGCCACAACACAAGGGAAATAAGCCACAACACAACAAAATAAAGCCACAACACAACGAAATAAAGGCACAACACAACAAAATAAAGCCAAAACACAACGGAAATGCTCCCGACCACTAGAGGGCTCTCGGAAGTTAGTTTTCCTTGCCACTCTTCTATAGGGTCGGCAGTCTTTTAAAAATATATCTATACCACGATTAGTTTCAACAGTATGTAGCCATTGTATATCGACATGAATATTACTTCAAAATCACCTACATGCATTATAGCTGCGTATTTATATTGAGAATGCTTTGACTCGCTACCACAGCGCATGATGCCTAAAGCCCCGTTCACACCGCCAGCGACACGCAGCGACAAAGCGACATGATCCCATTCATTTCAATGGAACGCTGGCGACTTCCGGCGACACGAGCGACATTGACCGTTGGCGACAGAATGTGGGCGTGTCAAGCGACAAGAGACAAGCGACAAAAGTTGAGAAATTTCAACTTTATGCAAATGAGAAGCGATTTTCGCGAGCGACAACCAATAGGAAAGAAGTCTTTCAGTGGAGCTCACATCACCGTCTCGAGTGCAGGCAAGACAGAAGAGTTCGAGGACGAATTCACTGTTTTATATGATTTGACTGTATATATAATAAAATGATGCATGGAAAAGAAACTGTCGACAGTCTCAGTGAGTTTAATTCATACATTTATAGTTCGAGTGGTGTAATTTTATGATGCAAGTTTAGTACTGCTGCAGTTCGTTTTACAGTTTCCCCTGCATTATGTTGACTATTAGGGACAAGAAAATTGATTATTTGTCAAATTCGAATGACGTTTTAGTAATTTATGACAGTATGAGTGAGTTTAATTTGTTGATTGATCGATCGTTAATCTAGTAAATTATTTAATCCACTGAGCACTGCTGTGGTAATTTAAAAACACTCTCCCAACAGCATATACTGTTTCTTTTTAGCCTAATTCCTAGTCAAATTAAAATTGTATAGTTGTATATATCACTTGTGATGGTATTTTGTATAGATATGGCCAGACGTGCAGTCTACCAATAACATTAGAGCGACAGCACTACGAACGCCCACAAGCGACTTCACAGTACAGAGCCTAGCGACATACAGCGACAAAGTCGCTGGCGGTGTGAACGGGGCTTAAGGGAACGTCCGAATGCAATGTTAGTTTCACTTCCTGTCTCCTGAGATACAGTATCTCATAAAAATTATACACTCCTTACATTTCAGCAACCATTTCAATACATCTTCTCAAGGGACAACACTAGAAATGAAACTTGGATATATTTTAGATTAGTCAATGTGCTGCTTGTATAGAAGTATGTATTTACTGTCTTCTGAAGCCATCTGTCTGCTCCCAACGGATGGCTTCAGCCCTTACATCAAGCAAGGTGCAACCTGGTTTATCCCGAACCACCTGCTTTAAGGTCCTACGAAGATTTGGATCATTAACATGTTCAACAAATTGATCCCCAAGTAGAACAGCATAATTGGACAATCCATTGGGAGCACACTTGACCACCCGTTTCATTAAACTGTACAGGGCATGTGAATGTTCCTTAAGGGATTCCCCTCTAACTGCTTTCTGCAGAAAAAGTCCTCCTGCAAGGCAACATAAGTTTGAGAACAATCATACAATTTTTGCAGAATGGACAAAATCTTTTTCTGGATTTTCCCTTTCTCCTCTAAATCTATACCTCATCTCATTCTTAGCTTCTCCCTCTAAGTCATCATAAATTAAATATGCTTGACCTACTGGGACTAAATGCCTAGCCTGCATACTTGCACGTACCTCCTCAATGTCACGGTAGACGTTTTCTCTGTCCCTTCTTGTCTCGTGTTTATGTTGTTGTATGAACGCACGTGTGTGAGGGGCGTGTCTGTATGGCATTACCTGATCCGCTCCAGCTGTTCGTCATCACATCACCAGCTGCAGTTGATCACCACCACACTACTTATACTCACTGCTGTTCTCTCATCCTTGTCAGATCTTTGTTTGGTGTGTCCCTGTCTGGTTATCCTGTTCCTGATCGTCTCGTGTCCCGTGGAGTGTTATCGTGCTTGGAGTGTGTTCTTCGTTCACCGGGGATTCTTCGCACCGTTTGTCTTCACTCATCGGGTTGACCATCCAGTCCCTGCGTCACCGTTTATTCTGGCTATTACCTTGGACTGTGTTTATTAAATATTCTTTCACTCGCATTTGCTTCCTGTTATCTATTGCACCATGACAGAAAGATCTGACCTGGAAATGGGAGCAGCGAGTGCGTCACTGTCCATGCAAGAGTTTGTTCATCACAGCATTCAAAGAATGAATTCCCAAGAGAAGGAGATCGGCGACACGGGTCGCGCAGTTCAAGCCTTGGTGACGCAGGTGTCTGAGCTCACCCAGCAGATCCAGCGCCTACGTGTCCCCGCTGCGCCCCCCACACCTGCCGTTCCTCCCGCACCACCTGGAAGCCCCTCCCAGTCGGAGCCTCGGTTACCGGTTCCAGAAGCCTATTCGGGTGAGCCTTCTCATTGCAGAGCATTCTTAACCCGGTGTTCCATGCACTTTGCCTTAAAGCCACGCACTTTTTTCAATGAACAAACGAAAGTGGCATTTGTACTGACACTGCTGACTGGGAGAGCGGCACTCTGGGGGACGGCGGTGTGGGAGAACCAGAACCCATGCTGTTCCTCGTTCCAGTCCCTCGCGGAGGAGATGAAGAAGGTCTTTGATCGAGCGGTATCCGGAAGAGAAGCGGCCAGGACGTTGGCTGAACTCCGTCAGGGAGAATGTTCAGTATCCGATTACTCGATCGAGTTCAGGACCCTGGCGGCGGAGTGTGGCTGGAACGAGGAGGCGCAGTGGGACATGTTCCTGCATGGGCTGGCTGACCACGTCCAGAAGGAGATCTATGCTCTGGATCTCCCCACCAGTCTCAATGGCTTGATCGACCTTGCCCTGCGGGTGGACGCTCGACTGTCCAGAGTCGAGCGCAGAACAACTTCCACCCGTCCTCTCGGAGATTTCGACGGCCGGCGGTCCAGCGGCAGGGGCGTGGTCAGCCCCGTCGACGATCACGAGCCCATGCAGGTGGGTCGAGCTCGGCTTTCCCGAGAGGAGAGGGAGAGGCGGAGGTCCCAGGGCCTTTGCCTTTACTGTGGAGGGACTGGTCACTTTGCGTACAACTGCCCGGTAAAAGGCCAAGCCCGATAGTAAACATGAGGCTACTATCGGGTGGGATCTCCGCCAGGAAGACCTCATCAGCTACATCTACCTCCACCCTCCTCTCGGTAAGACTGAGATGGTCAACCAACCAGCACGACTGTTCTGCACTGTTGGATTCCGGGGCGGAAGGTAATTTTATGGATTCTAATTTCGCACGCACATTCCAGATTCCCCTTCGACCCCTCACTCACAGGATTTCTGTTCATGCATTAACTGGTCAAGAACTTCCCATCATTTCGCACATCACTGAAGACATCACGCTCATTACTTCTGGCAATCACACCGAGACTATTTCTTTTTTTATTTTGGACTCACCTTTGGCACCCGTTGTTCTCGGACATCCTTGGCTGATCAAACACAACCCCCGTGTGGACTGGATTCATAAAGCTGTGCTGGAGTGGAATAAGGAATGTCATAAGTCTTGTCTTGTGTCTGCTTGTTCGTCTGTACCTGTTTCTGTGTTGCAGGAGGAAACAGGGGATTTGTCTAACGTGCCCGCGGAGTATCTGGATCTGAAGGAAGTGTTCAGTAAGTCTCGTGCTGCTTCTCTCCCTCCGCATCGTCCCTATGACTGTGCTATAGATTTACTGCCAGGTAAGTCTCCGCCTAAAGGCAAGTTATATTCACTTTCGATTCCTGAAAGAGAGGCTATGGAGAAATATATTTCTGATTCTCTAGTAGCCAAATTCATTCGCCCTTCCTCTTCTCCAGCGGGGGCGGGGTTCTTTTTTGTGGGGAAGAAGGATGGATCTTTGCGACCTTGCATTGACTACCGAGGGTTGAATAACATCACGGTAAAGAATACGTATCCTTTGCCGTTAATGTCTTCAGCCTTCGAGAGGTTGCAGGGAGCATCTATCTTCACAAAATTGGACTTACGTAACGCTTATCATTTGGTTCGCATTAGGGAGGGAGATGAATGGAAAACTGCTTTTAACACCCCTAGGGGGCATTTTGAATATTTGGTTATGCCGTTCGGGCTGTCCAACTCCCCAGCAGTTTTCCAGGCACTGGTCAATGACGTGCTGCGAGACATGATCGATCAGTTCATATATGTCTACCTGGATGACATATTGATTTTTTCTTCGTCTCTCCAGGAGCATGTGCAGCACGTCCGACGAGTGCTTCAGAGGTTGCTAGAGAATGGGCTTTTTGTCAAGGCGGAGAAATGCGATTTTCATGCACAGTCTGTTCCTTTTTTAGGTTACATCGTGTCGTCCGAGGGAATGCGGATGGACCCTGAGAAGATCAAGGCTGTGGTGGATTGGCCAAGTCCAGATTCTCGCAAGGCCCTGTTGAGGTTTCTGGGGTTTGCCAATTTTTACCGGCGTTTCATTCGCAATTTCAGCCAGCTAGTCGCGCCTCTGACTGCCTTGACTTCCCCCCGAACTGCGTTCAGGTGGTCCGAATCAGCCGAGGCTGTGTTCGTTAAACTGAAGAGCCGCTTTGTTTCAGCTCCAATTCTTATAACCCCTGATTCTTCACGTCAGTTTGTGGTGGAGGTCGACGCGTCAGAGGTGGGAGTAGGAGCAGTGTTATCCCAGCGTTCACCTGTGGACGACAAGATGCATCCTTGCGCGTTTTTTTCACATCGATTATCCCCAGCCGAACGCAATTATGACATTGGTAACAGAGAGTTGTTGGCAGTCAAGTTGGCATTGGAAGAATGGCGCCACTGGTTAGAAGGGTCGGGGGTACCTTTTATCGTCTGGACTGATCATAAGAATCTAGAATACATCAGAACCGCCAAAAGATTGAACTCCAGGCAGGCTCGGTGGGCACTTTTTTTCGGTCGATTTGATTTTACTCTATCTTACCGTCCGGGTTCTAAGAACATCAAGCCGGACTCTTTATCTCGCATATTTGATTTTTCCGAACGCCCGTCTACTCCCGAGTGTATTTTACCCGAGACCAGATTTGTTTCAACACTCACATGGGAGATCGAAGCGAAGGTCAAGAGAGCCTTAGAAGGGGTAATGCCTCCGCCCGGTTGCCCACCGAATCGTTTGTTTGTGCCGGAGGGATTACGGTCGGACGTTATCCAGTGGGGTCACAGTTCCAACGTAGCTTGTCACCCAGGAGTTAATCGCACTGGTTTTTCAGTCAAGCAACGGTTTTGGTGGCCACGTATGGCTCGCGACATTCACGATTTTGTTTTGGCTTGCTCAGTTTGTGCCATTGGTAAGTCTTCCAATCGACCTCCAGATGGGTTACTTCAGCCGCTGCCGGTGCCTTCGAGACCCTGGTCCCATATCGCTCTAGATTTTATTACCGCCCTCCCACCCTCTCAGGGTAACACAGTGATTTTAACTGTGGTGGACCGATTCTCGAAGGCAGCACATTTCATCCCCTTACCCAAATTACCTTCAGCTAAGGAGACAGCGGTAACTATCGTAGATCACGTCTTTCGGTTACATGGCCTCCCGATAGACGTGGTTTCGGACAGGGGTCCCCAATTTGTGTCCAAATTTTGGCGAGAATTTTGTAGATTACTGGGGGCGACTGTTAGTTTGTCCTCTGGGTTTCATCCCCAGAGCAATGGTCAGTCTGAGAGAGCCAACCAAGATTTGGAAAGAACGTTGCGATGTATGGTTTCCAAGAACCCTTCCTCTTGGAGTCAGCAACTGTCAATGGTGGAGTACGCCCACAATACGTTACCAGTGTCATCTACGGGCCTATCTCCGTTTGAGTGTAGTGTAGG
>JAVALU010000649.1:0-35715 GCA_030770095.1 Gila robusta
ATAAACACATGGAAGAACAGAGATAAACACAGGAAGAACAGAGATAAACCATGGAAGAACAGAGATAAAACACAGGAAGAAACAGAGATAAAACACACGTAAGAACGCGATAACCATGACGAAACAGAGATAACCCCAAGAAGAACAGCGATGAACCCATGAAGAGACACAGAGATAAACACATGAAGAACAGAGATAAACCCATGAGAACAGAGATGAACACATGAAGAAACAGTGGATAACCAGGAAGGACAGAGGATGAACACAATGAAGAACAGAGATGAACACATGAAGAACAGAGATAACACAGGAAGAACAGAGATAAACACATGAAGAACAGAGATAAACACATGAAGAACAGAGATAAACACATGAAGAACAGAGATAAACACATGAAGAACAGAGATAAACACATGAAGAACAGAGATAAACACATGAAGAACAGAGATGAACACATGAAGAACAGAGATAAACACAGGAAGGACAGAGATGAACACATGAAGAACAGAGATGAACACATGAAGAACAGAGATAAACACAGGAAGAACAGAGATAAACACATGAAGAACAGAGATAAACACATGAAGAACAGAGATAAACAGATGAAGAACAGAGATGAACACATGAAGAACAGAGATAAACACAGGAAGGACAGAGATAAACACATGAAGAACAGAGATGAACACATGAAGAACAGAGATGAACACATGAAGAACAGAGATAAACACATGGAGAACAGAGATAAACACATGAAGAACAGAGATAAACACATGAAGAACAGAGATGAACACATGAAGAACAGAGATAAACACATGAAGAACAGAGATAAACACAGGAAGAACAGAGATAAACACATGGAGAACAGAGATAAACACAGGAAGAACAGAGATAAACACATGAAGAACAGAGATAAACACAGGAAGAACAGAGATAAACACATGAAGAACACAGATAAACACATGAAGAACAGAGATAAACACAGGAAGAACAGAGATAAACACATGAAGAACAGAGATAAACACATGAAGAACAGAGATAAACACAGGAAGAACAGAGATAAACACATGGAGAACAGAGATAAACACAGGAAGAACAGAGATAAACACATGAAGAACAGAGATAAACACAGGAAGAACAGAGATAAACACATGAAGAACAGAGATAAACACATGAAGAACAGAGATAAACACATGAAGAACAGAGATAAACACATGAAGAACAGAGATAAACACATGAAGAACACAGATAAACACATGAAGAACAGAGATAAACACCATGAAGAACACAGATAAACACACGAAGAACAGAGATAAACACATGAAGAACAGAGATAAACACATGAAGAACACATAAACACATGAAGAACAGAGATAAACACATCAAGAACAGAGATAAACACATGAAGAACAGAGATAAACACATGAAGAACAGAGATGAACACATGAAGAACACATAAACACATGAAGAACAGAGATAAACACATCAAGAACAGAGATAAACACATGAAGAACAGAGATAAACACATGAAGAACAGAGATAAACACATGAAGAACAGAGATAAACACATGAAGAACACAGATAAACACATGAAGAACACAGATAAACACATGAAGAACAGAGATAAACACATGAAGAACACAGATAAACACATGAAGAACAGAGATAAACACATGAAGAACAGAGATAAACACATGAAGAACAGAGATAAACACATGAAGAACACAGATAAACACATGAAGAACACAGATAAACACATGAAGAACAGAGATAAACACATGAAGAACACAGATAAACACATGAAGAACAGAGATAAACACAGGAAGAACAGAGATAAACACATGAAGAACAGAGATAAACACATGAAGAACAGAGATAAACACATGAAGAACACAGATAAACACATGAAGAACAGAGATAAACACATGGAGAACAGAGATAAACACAGGAAGAACAGAGATAAACACATGAAGAACAGAGATAAACACAGGAAGAACAGAGATAAACACATGAAGAACACAGATAAACACATGAAGAACAGAGATAAACACAGGAAGAACAGAGATAAACACATGGAGAACAGAGATAAACACAGGAAGAACAGAGATAAACACATGAAGAACAGAGATAAACACATGAAGAACAGAGATGAACACATGAAGAACAGAGATGAACACATGAAGAACAGAGATAAACACAGGAAGGACAGAGATAAACACATGAAGAACAGAGATGAACACATGAAGAACAGAGATAAACACATGAAGAACAGAGATAAAAATGAAGAACAGAGATAAACATGATGAACAGAGATAAACACATGAAGAACACAGATAAACACATGAAGAACAGAGATAAACACATGAAGAACAGAGATAAACACATGAAGAACACAGATAAACACATGAAGAACACAGATAAACACACGAAGAACACAGATGAACATGAAGAACAGAGATAAACACATGAAGAACAGAGATAAACACATGAAGAACAGAGATAAACACATGAAGAACAGAGATAAACACACGAAGAACAGAGATAAACACACAAAGAACAGAGATAAACACACGAAGAACAGAGATAAACACACAAAGAACAGAGATAAACACACGAAGAACAGAGATAAACACACGAAGAACAGAGATAAACACATGAAGAACAGCGATAAACACATGAAGAACAGAGATAAACACACGAAGAACAGAGATAAACACATGAAGAACAGCGATAAACATGAAGAACAGAGATAAACACATGAAGAACAGAGATAAACACATGAAGAACAGAGATAAACACATGAAGAACACAGATAAACACATGAAGAACAGAGATAAACACATGAAGAACACAGATAAACACATGAAGAACAGAGATAAACACACGAAGAACACAGATAAACACACAAAGAACAGAGATGAACACATGAAGAACAGAGATAAACACACGAAGAACACAGATAAACACACAAAGAACAGAGATAAACACACGAAGAACAGAGATGAACACATGAAGAACATTGATAAACACATGAAGAATAGAGATAAACACATGAAGAACAGAGATAAACACATGAAGAACAGAGATAAACACATGAAGAACAGAGATAAACACATGAAGAACAGAGATAAACACACGAAGAACAGAGATAAACACACGAAGAACACAGATAAACACACGAAGAACAGAGATAAACACACGAAGAACAGAGATAAACACATGAAGAACAGAGATAAACACATGAAGAACAGAGATAAACACATGAAGAATAGAGATGAACACATGAAGAACAGAGATGAACACATGAAGAACAGAGATAAACACATGAAGAACACAGATAAACACATGAAGAACAGAGATAAACACATGAAGAACAGAGATAAACACATGAAGAACACAGATAAACACATGAAGAACACAGATAAACACACGAAGAACACAGATGAACATGAAGAACAGAGATGAACACATGAAGAACAGAGATAAACACATGAAGAACAGAGATAAACACACGAAGAACACAGATAAACACACAAAGAACAGAGATAAACACACGAAGAACAGAGATGAACACATGAAGAACATTGATAAACACATGAAGAATAGAGATAAACACATGAAGAACAGAGATAAACACATGAAGAACAGAGATAAACACATGAAGAACAGAGATAAACACATGAAGAACAGAGATAAACACACGAAGAACAGAGATAAACACACGAAGAACACAGATAAACACACGAAGAACAGAGATAAACACACGAAGAACAGAGATAAACACATGAAGAACAGAGATCAACACATGAAGAATAGAGATGAACACATGAAGAACAGAGATGAACACATGAAGAACAGAGATAAACACATGAAGAAACAGAGATAAACACATGAAGAACAGAGATAAACACATGAAGAACAGAGATGAACACATGAAGAACAGAGATGAACACATGAAGAACAGAGATGAACACATGAAGAACATTGATAAACACATGAAGAATAGAGATAAACACATGAAGAACAGAGATAAACACATGAAGAACAGAGATAAACACATGAAGAACAGAGATAAACACATGAAGAACAGAGATAAACACATCAAGAACAGAGATAAACACATGAAGAACAGAGATAAACACATCAAGAACAGAGATAAACACATGAAGAACAGAGATAAACACATGAAGAACACAGATAAACACACGAAGAACAGAGATAAACACATGAAGAACAGAGATAAACACATGAAGAACACATAAACACATGAAGAACAGAGATAAACACATCAAGAACAGAGATAAACACATGAAGAACAGAGATAAACACATCAAGAACAGAGATAAACACATGAAGAACAGAGATAAACACATGAAGAACACATAAACACATGAAGAACAGAGATAAACACATCAAGAACAGAGATAAACACATGAAGAACAGAGATAAACACATGAAGAACAGAGATAAACACATGAAGAACAGAGATAAACACATGAAGAACAGAGATGAACACATGAAGAACAGAGATGAACACATGAAGAACATTGATAAACACATGAAGAATAGAGATAAACACATGAAGAACAGAGATAAACACATGAAGAACAGAGATAAACACATGAAGAACAGAGATAAACACATGAAGAACAGAGATAAACACATCAAGAACAGAGATAAACACATGAAGAATAGAGATAAACACATCAAGAACAGAGATAAACACATGAAGAACAGAGATAAACACATGAAGAACACAGATAAACACACGAAGAACAGAGATAAACACATGAAGAACAGAGATAAACACATGAAGAACACATAAACACATGAAGAAACAGAGATAAACACATCAAGAACAGAGATAAACACATGAAGAACAGAGATAAACACATCAAGAACAGAGATAAACACATGAAGAACAGAGATAAACACATGAAGAACACATAAACACATGAAGAACAGAGATAAACACATGAAGAACAGAGATAAACACATGAAGAACAGAGATAAACACATGAAGAACAGAGATAAACACATGAAGAACACATAAACACATGAAGAACAGAGATAAACACATCAAGAACAGAGATAAACACATGAAGAACAGAGATAAACACATGAAGAACAGAGATAAACACATGAAGAACAGAGATAAACACATGAAGAACAGAGATAAACACATGAAGAACAGAGATAAACACATGAAGAACAGAGATAAACACTTGAAGAACAGAGATAAACACATGAAGAACAGAGATAAACACATGAAGAACAGAGATGAACACATGAAGAACACATAAACACATGAAGAACAGAGATAAACACATCAAGAACAGAGATAAACACATGAAGAACAGAGATAAACACATGAAGAACAGAGATAAACACATGAAGAACAGAGATAAACACATGAAGAACAGAGATAAACACATGAAGAACAGAGATAAACACATGAAGAACACAGATAAACACATGAAGAACAGAGATAAACACATGAAGAACACAGATAAACACACAAAGAACACAGATGAACATGAAGAACAGAGATAAACACATGAAGAACAGAGATAAACACATCAAGAACAGAGATAAACACATGAAGAACAGAGATAAACACATGAAGAACAGAGATAAACACATGAAGAACAGAGATGAACACATGAAGAACACATAAACACATGAAGAACAGAGATAAACACATCAAGAACAGAGATAAACACATGAAGAACAGAGATAAACACATGAAGAACAGAGATAAACACATGAAGAACAGAGATAAACACATGAAGAACAGAGATAAACACATGAAGAACAGAGATAAACACATGAAGAACAGAGATAAACACACGAAGAACAGAGATAAACACATGAAGAACAGAGATAAACACATGAAGAACAGAGATAAACACACGAAGAACAGAGATAAACACGTGAAGAACAGAGATAAACACATGAAGAACAGAGATAAACACATGAAGAACAGAGATAAACACATGAAGAACAGAGATAAACACACGAAGAACAGAGATAAACACATGAAGAACAGAGATAAACACATGAAGAACAGAGATAAACACATGAAGAACAGAGATAAACACGTGAAGAACAGAGATAAACACATGAAGAACAGAGATAAACACATGAAGAACAGAGATAAACACACATGAAGAACAGAGATAAACACATGAAGAACAGAGATAAACACATGAAGAACAGAGATAAACACATGAAGAACACAGATAAACACATGAAGAACAGAGATAAACACATGAAGAACAGAGATGAACACATGAAGAACAGAGATAAACACATGAAGAACACAGATAAACACATGAAGAACAGAGATAAACACATGAAGAACAGAGATAAACACATGAAGAACAGAGATAAACACATGAAGAACACAGATAAACACATGAAGAACACAGATAAACACACGAAGAACACGACGAAGAACACAGTAGAACATGAAGACAGAGATAAACACATGAAGAACAGAGATAAACACATGAAGAACAGAGATAAACACATGAAGACAGAGATAAACACACAAAGAACACAGATAAACACACGAAGAACAGAGATAAACACATGAAGAACAGAGATAAACACATGAAGAACACATAAACACATGAAGAACAGAGATAAACACATCAAGAACAGAGATAAACACATGAAGAACAGAGATAAACACATCAAGAACAGAGATAAACACATGAAGAACAGAGATAAACACATGAAGAACACATAAACACATGAAGAACAGAGATAAACACATCAAGAACAGAGATAAACACATGAAGAACAGAGATAAACACATGAAGAACAGAGATAAACACATGAAGAACAGAGATAAACACATGAAGAACAGAGATGAACACATGAAGAACAGAGATGAACACATGAAGAACATTGATAAACACATGAAGAATAGAGATAAACACATGAAGAACAGAGATAAACACATGAAGAACAGAGATAAACACATGAAGAACAGAGATAAACACATGAAGAACAGAGATAAACACATCAAGAACAGAGATAAACACATGAAGAATAGAGATAAACACATCAAGAACAGAGATAAACACATGAAGAACAGAGATAAACACATGAAGAACACAGATAAACACACGAAGAACAGAGATAAACACATGAAGAACAGAGATAAACACATGAAGAACACATAAACACATGAAGAACAGAGATAAACACATCAAGAACAGAGATAAACACATGAAGAACAGAGATAAACACATCAAGAACAGAGATAAACACATGAAGAACAGAGATAAACACATGAAGAACACATAAACACATGAAGAACAGAGATAAACACATGAAGAACAGAGATAAACACATGAAGAACAGAGATAAACACATGAAGAACAGAGATAAACACATGAAGAACACATAAACACATGAAGAACAGAGATAAACACATCAAGAACAGAGATAAACACATGAAGAACAGAGATAAACACATGAAGAACAGAGATAAACACATGAAGAACAGAGATAAACACATGAAGAACAGAGATAAACACATGAAGAACAGAGATAAACACATGAAGAACAGAGATAAACACTTGAAGAACAGAGATAAACACATGAAGAACAGAGATAAACACATGAAGAACAGAGATGAACACATGAAGAACACATAAACACATGAAGAACAGAGATAAACACATCAAGAACAGAGATAAACACATGAAGAACAGAGATAAACACATGAAGAACAGAGATAAACACATGAAGAACAGAGATAAACACATGAAGAACAGAGATAAACACATGAAGAACAGAGATAAACACATGAAGAACACAGATAAACACATGAAGAACAGAGATAAACACATGAAGAACACAGATAAACACACAAAGAACACAGATGAACATGAAGAACAGAGATAAACACATGAAGAACAGAGATAAACACATCAAGAACAGAGATAAACACATGAAGAACAGAGATAAACACATGAAGAACAGAGATAAACACATGAAGAACAGAGATGAACACATGAAGAACACATAAACACATGAAGAACAGAGATAAACACATCAAGAACAGAGATAAACACATGAAGAACAGAGATAAACACATGAAGAACAGAGATAAACACATGAAGAACAGAGATAAACACATGAAGAACAGAGATAAACACATGAAGAACAGAGATAAACACATGAAGAACAGAGATAAACACACGAAGAACAGAGATAAACACATGAAGAACAGAGATAAACACATGAAGAACAGAGATAAACACACGAAGAACAGAGATAAACACGTGAAGAACAGAGATAAACACATGAAGAACAGAGATAAACACATGAAGAACAGAGATAAACACATGAAGAACAGAGATAAACACACGAAGAACAGAGATAAACACATGAAGAACAGAGATAAACACATGAAGAACAGAGATAAACACATGAAGAACAGAGATAAACACGTGAAGAACAGAGATAAACACATGAAGAACAGAGATAAACACATGAAGAACAGAGATAAACACACATGAAGAACAGAGATAAACACATGAAGAACAGAGATAAACACATGAAGAACAGAGATAAACACATGAAGAACACAGATAAACACATGAAGAACAGAGATAAACACATGAAGAACAGAGATGAACACATGAAGAACAGAGATAAACACATGAAGAACACAGATAAACACATGAAGAACAGAGATAAACACATGAAGAACAGAGATGAACACATGAAGAACAGAGATAAACACATGAAGAACAGAGATAAACACATGAAGAACAGAGATAAACACACAAAGAACACAGATAAACACACGAAGAACAGAGATAAACACACGAAGAACAGAGATAAACACACGAAGAACAGAGATAAACACACGAAGAACAGTGATCTAAATATCAATTGATACAACTGCTCAAAATGATAAGTAACTGTTGCATTACTCTTAATGCATAGTTGTATGGAAACAGACACACAATCTTCCATGTTTACAGTAAATCATGAAAGTTTCAAGATAACGAGATTCATTGTCACCAATTAGCGTGGAACATGAACCAATTAGACTACAATATCCATGGATGTAGCCTACAGTAATATTTTATATTTTTGCTTTGATTCCAATAAACCTGTGTTGTGATTGTACTGTAGTGTTTTGCATCAATATATTACACACTTTGTTCAGTGATTCCACTATGTGTGTATTCTCTCTACTACTGCAGTACTGTTACAGAGATGTATTTACTGTACATGTAGTGCCATAATGAAACCTGGATCACCTATTTTGTTCTACAATATTTAATGATTGTACGATCAATGACACAGTGAAACTATTGGTTGCTTGTGTGTGGGTGATCTATAGTTATGTTTCAATGGTATTTCACAGTAAATTTGTTTTTTGAACCAATGATTGTGCAAGTGCAAGATTTCTTTAAAGATGTGAATGCACAATGCAATGTTTTGAACATTAGACAGCCTGTGTTACAAGTGATAACCGTTTTGAGTTTTGTGTCTAGAGTTTTGTAAAATTACATCAAGGTTCTGAAAATAGAAGCAAAGTGATTGTAAAAAACTGTAAACACCCCAGTGGGTTGCATTTACAATTAATAAAAATTTGAATTTTCTTAATATATGTAAAAATGCGATGTCAGCTCGCTGATTGGTTGTGTTAAGAATAAACCATCAATTTATCTACTTTTGCTGCATAGTTACTGTAGACTACAGTAGATTTAAACATGATAAAAGGTTATCCGCAAGGTGAAGGAGAAGGAAAAATGCAGATGTTTCTTCACCTACAAGTAACAATAAATCAGTAACACTTTACAATAAGGTTTTACAGTTTTTGCCCGTTGCTTGAACACTATAGACACATGCTTAAACCAAAGTAACATAACTTGAAGTTGTTGTTACTATACCTTAAACAAAGTGCAACCATATACCTTAAACAAAAGTGCTGCTTTGCACTTTAGTTGCAGTTCTGTTACACACTTGCTCCTTTCTGCAAACACACTTGCTCCTAGACACTACACACTATTTCATACATAAGACACTTAGTTCAAAAATGAAATCTCAGGGTACCATTGAGAAAACACATCTATTCAAAATACAACACATTGGTTAATTGAAAAGACGTAGACACACACCTGAAAATACTTACTTACAAAACTGAACACCAATCAGCCAGCTACAAAAAGGCTTCAGTTAAGCCATTTTGAGAACTTTGCAAGCATGGAGGCAGGGAGAGCTAGAGGAAGAGGAAGACAGAGAGAGAGAGAGAGAGAGAGAGAGAGAGAGAGAGAGAGAGAGAGAGAGAGAGAGAGAGATAGAGAGAGAGAGAGAGAGAGGAGGATGTGGTCGAAGAGGCCACACAAGGAAGGACCATTATTTCGGATGACATAAGAGCAACTTTGGTGGACCATGTCATAAACCATGGCCTGACTATGAGGGAAGCTGGGCAGAGAGTCCACCCTAATCTAAGCCGTTTCACAGTTTCATCCATAATAAGGACATTCTGACTGGAAAACAGGTATGTCTTCAACTCTTTACTCTACTCAGACTGTATCTACAGTATTTACAGTACTGTACCATATCACGTTACCGTATCACATGTATTGTATTGCAGGGTGGCTAATGCTTCTTTTCCAACAAAAGTGGTAGCTTTGTGAAACATACCGTGATAACGTGTTGAGATGTTTCAGGACTGTCTATGGTAAATACAGTAAAGTTCAGTATACACAGTACTGCAAAAAAAAAAGCAAATGAGAACAATTTGTGGTTGCATTTTTCTACAGAATGGCTAGAAGACCTACTGGGGGTGGACGCCAACGCCTGTTCACCCAACAGCAGGAACTTGCCATAGTGAACCTAGTCAGAGCAAACAATGCAATCCGTCTCCACCAGCTACAGCAACAAATACATGCAGATAGGCAAGTATTCAACAACATAAATCGAGTAAGCATTACCACTATCAGACGCATCTTGGTAAAGCACTACATGACCATGAAGCAATTGTACAGGGTCCCATTTTAGAGGAACAGTGTCAGGGTCAAAGAACTTCGACATGAATATGCACCAGTAAGTGTTTCAGTCCTTTATATTTACAATACAGAATGGGTGCAGTCCAATAACAGATGAATATGTACCAGTGGATTAGTACCACATAGATACATTCAGAAAGCTACACAGGTACCTGTGTGGTGGGGTGGGTCGGTTCTGTATGTGTAGTAGTGTAGGTGTGTGCTTTGAGTAAAGCCATCCACAATATGAATTTTTTTTGTTACAGAGAATCTTGGACATGGATGGAGCTGCCCAGCTGCATGAATGTATTTACATTGACAAGGCTGGATTCAACCTTATCAAAAACAGACGACGGGGACGTAATATAATTGGCCAAAGGGCAATTGTGCACGTCCCGGGGCAGCGCGGGGGAAATATCATATTGTGTGCTGCCATAAGTCTTCAAGGGCTATTGCACCATCATGCCAAACTGGGTCCCTATAATGCGCAACACATAATCACATTTCTAGATGCACTTCATGATGCCGTTGTACAGGATGGACCAGAGCAGCCCAGGTTTGTTGTTGTCTGGGATAATGTTAGTTTCCATCGGGCTGCTCTGGTCCAGAACTGGTTCACCAACCATAATCAATTTGAAGTTGTGTACTTGCCCCCTTACTCGCCATTTCTAAATCCTATAGAGGAATTTTTTTCCACTTGGAGATGGCGCGTATATGACCGTCAACCACATGACCGTATGCCTCTTCTGCACGCAATGGAACAGGCCTGCGGAGACATTGAGGTGACGTCAGTCCAGGGATGGATTCGGCACACAAGGGGATATTTTCCCCGATGCTTAGCGAGAGAAGACATTGCTTGTGATGTTGATGAGATCCTGTGGCCATACCCCAACAGACGGCAGGATCCATAAGCCCACTTGCGCACAATTGTGTTTTTCTGTGTTTACAGTAGTGTATTGTTTGTTGTATTTTTGATTTAACTGAATGAACTCTACTGTAAAATATACTACTGTAATGTAATGATTTTGAATTCAGTGTTTCATTTTTTGGTTGTTGTGAAAACATGCCCTCTGTGGAACTGAATAAAAACAGTGAAAACAAAAGACTGCAGTGTTTTATATAAAGTAGACTAGTGTGTTGCTGCTGATCTGAAAGTGTATTCATATGATGCAAGTGGGTATCATTTTGTCATCAGAGTGACATTTTGACAAAGGATTGTTAGGTTTTGATAGCAGAGTTTCAATTTGATATAGATGTGAATGGTTTATTTCCCAGTGTTGTGTCTTATTTGCTTGTGTGTAGAGTTTTGACACAATGAGCCAAGTTTTGCAAAATGTGTTCAAGCAATGGGCAAAAACTGTATTAGTTAATTACTTTAGTTAACATGAACTAAGAATGAACAATACTTCCACAGCATTTATTAATCTTAGTTCATGTTAATTTCAACATTTACTAATAAATTACTAAATTCAAACGTATTTGTTAATATTAGTGAATGCACTGTGAACTAACATGAACTAACAATGAACAATTGTATTTTTATTAATTAATATTAACAAAGATGAATAAATACAGTAACAAATGTATTGCTCGTGGTTAGTTCATTTTAGTTAATACATTAACTAATTTTAACAAATTGTACCTAATTGTAAAGTGTTACAGATGAATCTTCAGCAATGCTTGACATCAAAAAGATCAAAAATAAATAGCCTATAAACGAAAAAAATAGTGACTACCTAGCGCTCGTCTTCACATGTGTGGAAGCGGAAAACAAGCAGCCACCGCTCTGTTTCTGAAAGCTTTTCTTTACTTACTTTAGGTTTAATGTATTTTACTTTAATGTATTTTTTTTAAGCTTTTCAAATTATTTTATCGGATTAAGCTTTACATCAAGCCTGATCTCAGTTTGCGCCTTGCTTCTCTTCAGGCCAACATACAGTGGTCAGGAAATGTTAAACAACTCTAAGGAGAGTCTGAGGTGTAAACTGTCTGATTGATAAGAGTCTCTCTAGGCTCGGTCAGGCCTGGTCCCCGGGGCCAGCAAGAGCACCCTGAGTTGAAGCTGTAATAATAGGATAATAGATTGGTCAAACGCTCCAGTGCGTATTTGTGTTAACTCTCTGGAGAGCGTCAAATGTTTCTATTTACAATGTGCTTTTGCAGTGTTGAGCAATGTAGCAGCTAGCCGCTGTGTTAATCTCTGTTTCCAAGTCCTCATTAACCAACGTGACACAAATAGTCCAGTCCGTTAAATTTCTTGTGGGCCGCGGAAACTTCGTGATTGGTTGTGTGGACCGTAAGTTGGAAAAGGATGGGAACCACTGATCTAAACTATTGACACAGTGCTGATCTAAATATACTTATAATTACATTGATGTACTCACCGTGGACAGTCACAGTGAATGACTTGTAATGTATGGTGTGCATGCTGGTGCTGATGTCAAATTCATAATCTCCAGTGTGTTTGGTTGTGATGTTTCTGATGGTCAGAGATCCAGTCAAATAGTCCAGCTGCAGTCTGTCTTTGAATCTCTCATCAGTATTAGATGTAAATGATTGTCTAGTCTTTCTATTGATTTCAGCTATATGAGAGTTTTGATGTCCAAACCTCCACTGAATCACATCATATCTCTGTGGTTCAGGAACACCAGTGTGTAGAGTCACTGAATCTCCCACCAGCACTGACACTGTCTTCACTGGAGCAGCTGACACAACTGGAGAAGAAACATAATTAATAAGACTTGCACTGCAATTATTCAGATCTTCACTGGTCCAAAACCAACATGTCAAGACTGTAAAGAGATTTTCTGGATTAGGCATCTAGAAGAGAATGTGTTTATAAAATCAAGCGAGTTACACATGCCATAACTCCTGAGTTCAGTGAATCCACATCAACATTTATTAATTTACTGGTTCTTTTACCCAACGTGAAATAATAATAATAAGGAAAACAAAGCGATTCATCATAAAGAGGAAATAACATTAAAATTGCTAACAATACAAAGTTTCAAACATTGTCTAGAAAAGTACAAGCTAAAACAGGAATAGTGAAAAAAGTGTAAAAATATAAAAGCAGAGTTTTTACAAAGATATAGGATTCTGTCAAGCGTTCATGGAAAAGATGGGCTTTAGATATTTTTCTGAATATTGTAAGGGATTTAGCTGTCTGGGTTACATTGGAAAGATCTGAATATTATTCTTATTATCAGGTCACTTTGGCTTAAGTAAATAGACGTTAATATAAATCAATAAAAATAGGATTGCAAAAAAAAAAAAAAAACACCTATCATTTAAATTGTTACTTTATTCAGAGACTATTTTCATCAAAATATTTCCTTAATACAACACTATTTTAACCCTGATAGTCTGATAAAACCACACAAATTTAGAACAAAGTTTGTCACTTGTGTTGATGCAGTGGATTGGAAAATGATGGAATGAATACACATTTCTTGCAGACATAACCAGAATTTTAATGTGCTTTTTGTGCCACTCTTACAACCATCCTGTTCCAATCCTAATATTTCCTTTACTATTAATTAAAATAATAAAAATGAACATAAAGGCTGATTTTCACTAGGGCTGGGCAAGAAAATGTAGTCAAAAAAACCAAAGTCTCAATATTGATTCTTAAAAACCATGAATCGATATTTTTTGTATTCGGTATTCGGTATTTCCGCAAACATTTGATGATCTGATAATGATATTTAATGATAGTCGTATTACATCCTACTATTTACCTAGCGCGTTGTTACAACGTTATCCTGTCATTTATTCAGTGCTGAACATGGCGGATGCAGGGGCGGCTTTCAGCTTGAAAGACGTTTTAGACAGTTGAATGAACTGTCACGTCAATTTCCCGATTGAACCAGTGCTGCATGGTCACAAAGGTTTATCATTTCCATGCGTTTTCAAGCTTTGCCAATTTCAGCATTCAAGCAAAAGAACTTGTGCACACTGTGGTGGCCAGAAGGAAACATGTTCCCAGTCAGCCGCAGCACAGTCACCCGCAGCATAGTCACCCCCCGCAGCACAGTCACCCCCCCAGCACAGTCACCCCCGCAGCACAGTCACCCCCGCAGCAGTCACCCCCGCAGCACAGTCACCCCCGCAGCAGTCACCCCCGCAGCACAGTCACCCCCGCAGCACAGTCACCCCCCCAGCACAGTCACCCCCGCAGCACAGTCACCCCCGCAGCAGTCACCCCCGCAGCACAGTCACCCCCGCAGCAGTCACCCCCGCAGCACAGTCACCCCCGCAGCACAGTCACCCCCGCAGCAGTCACCCCCGCAGCACAGTCACCCCCGCAGCACAGTCACCCCCCCAGCACAGTCACCCCCGCAGCACAGTCACCCCCCCAGCACAGTCACCCCCGCAGCACAGTCACCCCCACAGCACAGTCACCACCGCAGCACAGTCACCCACAGCACAGTCAACCCCCCAGCACAGTCACCCCCCCAGCACAGTCACCCCCGCAGCACAGTCACCCGCCCAGCACAGTCACCCGCCCAGCACAGTCACCCGCAGCACCATGGAGAGCACCGTCAGAGGAGGACACAAAGTCGGGGCTTCACAGAGATGTTCAGGACCAAGGAAAGCTCCAACACAGGTGTGTATCGCATCCCCTCGGACAGGGATCCGCAACTGAAGGCTGTTGGGCCTAATAAGCGGCTGCTAGTGCGTGCCAGGGCCAGTCGCGTTTCCACTGTCACTTCCAGGGCTTGATCTGGGCCAACGGCCAGGGTTTTTTTGTCCCGCTGAATACCTTGGTCCAAAGCGGGCCAACTCTAGCCTGGTCCCACCAGACTCTCGTACATTTAATTTCATTTGTACATAGAGTCTGGCACCGCTCCTTTGACAAACGTTAACTTCCTTGTAGGCGGGTACTCTATTGAAGTCTAAAACTATTGGATCTGCCCAGATTCACTCTGGATCTGCCATAACCAATCGCTAACGAATTGGTCGTGTCGCATGTCTTTTCCCGAACCCCGTGGCGAGGAGGGCCACAACATCATGGCCACCAACAAAACTAAGCAAAGATTGTTCTTGCTCTAACTTGATTGTTCAAGCTTTAACTTCTTGATATTCGGCAGCGTTGCCACAACGGACCGAATGGCTTTGCTCGCATCTTTCTCCGCTGACATTACTGAACTACAACTCAAAATAACACACGAGTCGACGTCAACGTCATCGTTCTCAGCCACTCCCTCTGTTCGCTGATTGGCCCGGTAAAAAATTGATCGGAGAAAACCAAAGTCTACAGCAGAATCCCAGACATAGTACTGAAGGAAAATGAAAATTGAGCGGAAGTACGAAGGAGGGCGGAGTCAGGCTAGGCCAACTCGGGCTTGAGGAGTGGTTACGAACTGCGGTTTACTGCGGATGATTTCATATACCAGCTAACATCAGCATTAAAGATTTTTAAAATAGTTTTAGCTCAAAACTCACTTTCAGACAGCAGAGAGTGTTTGAAATAACTTCTGTTTGTGATCCGATGTGGATTCTGATCACCGTATAAGGCAGAGATATTTATATGCGATGGTGCTAACCATTACCATAGTAAACATGGTAAACACACCGCTTGAAGAAATCAAGACAAATCATAGGCTATCACAATCGTCTATTAATTTTATCTGTCAGTATTTCTCGTCTCTTTGTAACAGACTTCCTGATATCCATATTTAGCTCCGCTTATGTCATAAAATAAAGCAAGTCAGATTATTTGGGAGCTTCCTCTGTTTCTCTGACTAATAAAATACCACTTAATTGCTGTGTGACTAATGTGCAATCTTGACACAAATCGATTCATTATGATCAATGTATAATTTTTTATTGTAAACCTGTGAAAAAAAAATGCTTGGGTTTTAAATATTTAAGTAAATAACAAAAATGCCAGCAAACGTTCACTTATATCATGTTTGTTTTGCGATTTCAGTTTCCTGTGATTTCTTTCTGATTAGTTTTCTGATAAAACTTCCATTTGTTGGTGAAATGATGGGTTAGTGTGACGTTGTTCCAGAGAAGGGTGTTATGGGCGTGTTTTAGTGAAGCGCTGTGGAGCTTCTGGCCCGACAGTGGAAACACAGCAGATTTTGGGCTCGTTGCTACAGGTCCAAGGTTATTAGCCCGGCACGGCCCCTTTAAAGCCCTGGCTCAGTAGCTCTTAATTTTGGCAGTAATTTTTGATTTTGAAAGTCTTCATTTCAGACGAAAATGCTTATTAGTTTTTGTCACTTTTTTGTCTTTCATAGTTATAGTCTAGTTTTGTCGACGAAAAGTCATTGCATTTTTTGTCAACTTTTAGTCAAACTGCAGTTACCGACAATTCATTTTGGTAGCTTTTATATATGTAGTCTTTAGACAAAAAAGGGCATTATAATTTTTCTCTCAAGGCCAATTCAATTAAGCTTATGAGAAAGTTGAATCAAGGTAACAGGCTGTTTTGACATTGCACTCTTTAGCAGTAGCAATTCTCCATCCCTTTTCTTTAGTTCAGTGGTTCTCCAATTTTTTAGAGTGGCGTACCCCCTGGTACCCCCCTCTCTTAGACTGCAGTCACACCTTTTCCATTAAGGGAAAATATTTGTAGCCTGGTCCCACCAGACTCTTGTACATTTCATTTAATTTGTAAATAGAGTCTGGCACCACTCCATTGACAAGCGTTAACTTCCTTGTAGGCGGGTACTCTATTGAAGTCTAAAACTATTGGATCTGCCATAATCAACTGCTGACGTTTGGTATTGACTCGTGACGTATACATGTATGTATGTCATGCACCACTAACGGAGCGGGCTGGAAAATCAAACTTTTCCCGAACCCCGTGGTGAGGAGGGCCACAACATCATGGCCACCAACAAAACTAAGCAAAGATTGTTCTTGCTCCGGCTTTAACTTCTTGATATTCGGCAGTGTTTCCACAACGGACCGAATGGCTTCACTCGCATCTTTCTCCGCTGACATTACTGAACTACAACTCAAAATAACACACAACATCAACGTCATCGTTCTTAGCCACTTCCTCTGTTCGCAAATTGGCCCGGTAAAAAACTGACCGGAGAAAACCAAAGACTACAGCACAATCCCAGACGTGGTTGTAACGACCCTGAGTGTTCTCCTTACCTGATGGTGGCAGTCTGTGGGAGTTGAGTCACTCCCTCCCAATTAACTGCTAATTAGGAAATGGAGCATATAAGTGCTCTGAGTTTTTCATTTGTTTAGCACTCTCTGCGGGATAGTTTTCTCACAGGAGCGGCTCTTTACATTTCATTGCTTTTCTTTCTTATACTTATCTTATATCATGTAGCTTTAATATTTTGTTGTAGTTATTTTGTTTATTTCTTTGTTCCTTTATTTTTCCCTAGACTTATGTTTGTTATGAGTGGTTATTGTTATATTTGTTAAAGAGAATAAAACCTTTTCCATTCATTGATGATTTGTGGTTGATCCCTCTTTTATGTTGCGGCTTAAAACGAGCTGGCCGTAACATAGTACTGAAGGAAAATGAAAATTGAGTGGAAGTACGTAGGAGGGCGGAGCCAGGCACAATATTTGCCCCCTTTAAGCGATTTTTCCAGTTCATTTTTTATCTTTATAAATACCTTTATAAAATAAATAATGTTTTAACTAAAACGATGTTCAATAAATATGCAATGATGGTAAAAACGAAGTGATACTTTTAAATATTAAACAGCGGCGGTAAGTCATTGTCTTTATGAGTGAGTCATCGAATCATTCATTCATTCATTCAGTAACGAAATAAGTGCCTGAACGGATCAATGAATCTCACGATTCGTTCAACGCCACAGATTCGTTCACGAATCACCGCTGTGTGCTGCAGTTCTGCTGTGGCTTTCGTTGCAAAATAGAGTAATAATAGCCTACTGACAATACTGTTTTATAAAATCAATGTCACATTTGAAATCGTGTGGATATTCGGGAAACAATGCATTCTTGCTCGTATCAACATTAAAAACAAAACTTAAACACAGGTTATGTTTTTGTGTCGAAGAGAGTTTTAATCTTAAATGTCAATGCCATGCTGTATATATTTGTTCTTCATGCTAGTAAGTGTTAAATCACAACTTTTACAAAGATATTGTCGAGAACGGCACTAACCCAGCAAACACATTTACGTTGTGGCAACGTCTGTGGCACATTGCATTTCTGCTATGGCAACGTCGCTGTCTACGTACTCGCAACATTGTAACAACGTAGAATTGTAAGATGCGACAGGGCTGTAGCAACGTTATTGCGCAACATTCAGCAATTGAGAGACGACGTTCTGACAATTGTGTTTTTTTTATGCTATATAGGCCCCATTTTGTATTTTATGTTTTGAGGTTAATTTTAATTTAGTTGGATGTTAGATAATTATATACTTTTTAAGTATTGTTTATCCTTATTATTATTTAATGTGGCTATCAGTAAATTAGACTAAATATAATCAACACCTGCAACTGTACACTTTGAAGAGTAGCCTAAACATGACAGAAGGTTACGTTAATTCAACTTTATTAAAACTGCATATGGTAATCAAATTGCACTTCCAAAAGTCATACATATGGGAATAAAGAAAAAAATGAAATAAAAGAATATACAAATTTATTTTAAGTATAATAAATAAAATATGAAAAGCAAAGATCAGAACATTTAATGAACAAAACCGGGTTCTGTACGAGGCTCGATTGCTCCTGTCTGTGTCACGGTGTGGGTGTTTTGTTTTGTTCCTTGTTCTTGTCTGTCATGTGTTTCTCTGTCTTTACATGTTTTGCTGTTCCCCGTTCTGTTGATTAGTCTCCCCAGGTGTTTCTGATTAGCCACGCCCCCTTGTTATCTTGTTAAGCTTGTTTGTCTGTGTATTTATACCCTTGTTCTTCAGTTGGTGTTTGTCGGTCGTTGTTTGATGTTAGATGCTTCCAGTTCCTTGTTCTGTGTGCCTTGTTACGTTTCATTGGATTACCTGTTTGTTTAATTAAAGTGCTTGCGTTTGAATTCACTCTCCGATTCATCCTTGCTGCTTCATAACAGAACGACCGACCAAAGATGAATTCAGCAGCACGGATCTCATCTGATCTTCCCAGCATGAGCCGGGAATTCGCGGGTCAGATCGCGGCCTTGGCCCTGGATAGCCCCGATCTGTTTCAGTTCACGTGGGGGTTTATTCCTCTCGCTGCTTCCTGCTCCCTCGGAGATGAGGCTATTAAGTTGTGTTACCGGCTGGGGGCTAAGGAGGTTAACCCAAGGGAGCTTCCCAATATCTCCGGTCTGGACTGGAGAGAGGCACTCTCCCGATGTCTGGAGAGCTTCCTCCCATGGCACACCAGGTCATCAGCTGATCTCCGCTCCCAGCTGGATTTTCACGTCCAGCCAGAGCTTCACGTCATCCACGTCCAGCCAGAGCTTCACGTCAGCCACGTCCAGCCAGAGCTTCACGTCAGCCACGTCCAGCCAGAGCTTCACGTCAGCCACGTCCAGCCAGAGCTTCACGTCAGCCACGTCCAGCCAGAGCTTCACGTCAGCCACGTCCAGCCAGAGCTTCACGTCAGCCACGCCCAGCCAGAGCTTCACGTCAGCCACGCCCAGCCAGAGCTTCACGTCAGCCACGTCCAGCCAGAGCTTCACGTCAGCCACGTCCAGCCAGAGCTTCACGTCAGCCACGTCCAGCCAGAGCCAGTCTTCGAGCAAGAGCCAGAGCCAGTCTTCGAGCAAGAGCCAGAGCCAGTCTTCGAGCAAAAGCCAGAGCTTCCTTCGCCGCTGACGCCGTCCTGCCCAGAGCCTTCACCGCTGGTCCCGTCCAGCACAGCGCCCTCACCGCTGGTTCCGTCCAGTCCAGCGCTCTCTCGCTCTCGGAGACGGAGGAGGAGGAGGACTTCCCACGTCCCGCAATGCCTGGAAGTCCTCCCTGTACTTCCTGTCAGCCCAGAGTCCTCGCCGCTGGTCCCGTCCAGTCCAGAGACTATTCAAGTCACGTCTGCCGATCCAGAGACTGTTCAAGTCACGTCTGCCGATCCAGAGACTGTTCAAGTCACGTCTGCCGATCCAGAGACTGTTCAAGTCACGTCTGCCGATCCAGAGACTGTTCAAGTCACGTCTGCCGATCCAGAGACTGTTCAAGTCACGTCTGCCGATCCAGAGACTGTTCAAGTCACGTCTGCCGATCCAGAGACTGTTCAAGTCACGTCTGCCGATCCAGAGACTGTTCAAGTCACGTCTGCCGATCCAGAGACTGTTCATGTCACTTCCTCCGAGCCAGAGACGCTTCACATCACTTCTACAGAGCCAGTGTCTACAGACAAGATGGCCGATCCAGAGTCGGTTCACGTCACTTCCTCCGAGCCAGTGTCTACGGACAAGATGGCCACCTTCGAGCCAGTGTCTACGGACAAGATGGCCGCCTTCGAGCCAGTGTCTACGGACAAGATGGCCGATCCAGAGACTGTTCACGTCACTTCCTCCGAGCCAGTGTCTACGGACAAGATGGCCGAACCAGAGACTGTTCACGTCACTTCTGCTGATCCAGAGACAGTTCACGTCACTTCCTCCGAGCCAGTGTCTATGGACAAGATGGCCAAACCAGAGACTGTTCACGTCACTTGTGCTGATCCAGAGACTGTTCACGTCACTTCCTCCGAGCCAGTGTCTACGGACAAGATGGCCGCCTCCGAGCCAGTGTCTACGGACAAGATGGCCGCCTCCGAGCCAGTGTCTACGGACAAGATGGCCGCCTCCGAGCCAGTGTCTACGGACAAGATGTCCGGCCCAGAGTCTGTTCCTGTTCCCGAGCCCGAGTCTGTTCCTGTTCCCGAGCCAGTGTGTGTGTTGCCTGTTCCCCAACCAGTGAGTGTGTTGTCTGTTCCCGAGCCAGAGTCTGTGTGGTCTGTCCCCGAGCCGGAGCCAGTGTGTGTGTTGCCTGTTCCGGAGCCAGTGTGTGTGTTGCCTGTTCCCCAACCAGTGAGTGTGTTGTCTGTTCCCGAGCCAGAGTCTGTGTGGTCTGTCCCCGAGCCGGAGCCAGTGTGTGTGTTGCCTGTTCCGGAGCCAGTGTGTGTGTTGCCTGTTCCCCAACCAGTGAGTGTGTTGTCTGTTCCCGAGCCAGAGTCTGTGTGGTCTGTCCCCGAGCCGGAGCCAGTGTGTGTGTTGCCTGTTCCCGAGCCAGTGTGTGTGTTGCCTGTTCCCGAGCCAGTGTGTGTGTTGCCTGTTCCCCAACCAGTGAGTGTGTTGTCTGTCCCCGAGCCAGAGTCTGTGTGGTCTGTTCCCGAGCCAGAGTCTGTGTGGTCTGTCCCCGAGCCGGAGCCAGTGTGTGTGTTGCCTGTTCCGGAGCCAGTGTGTGTGTTGCCTGTTCCCCAACCAGTGAGTGTGTTGTCTGTTCCCGAGCCAGAGTCTGTGTGGTCTGTCCCCGAGCCGGAGCCAGTGTGTGTGTTGCCTGTTCCCGAGCCAGTGTGTGTGTTGCCTGTTCCCGAGCCAGTGAGTGTGTTGCCTGTTCCCCAACCAGTGAGTGTGTTGTCTGTCCCCGAGCCAGAGTCTGTGTGGTCTGTCCCCGAGCCGGAGCCAGTGTGTGTGTTGTCTGTTCCCGAGCCAGTGTGTGTGTCGCCTGTTCCCGAGCCAGTGTGTGTGTCGCCTGTTCCCGAGCCAGTGTGTGTGTCGCCTGTTCCCCAACCAGTGAGTGTGTTGTCTGTTCTCGAGCCAGTGTGTGTGTCGCCTGTTCCCGAGCCAGTGTGTGTGTCGCCTGTTTCCGAGCCAGTGTGTGTGTCGCCTGTTCCCCAACCAGTGAGTGTGTTGTCTGTTCCCGAGCCAGAGTCTGTGTTGTCTGTTCCCGAGCCAGAGTCTGTGTTGTCTGTTCCCGAACCAGTGTGTGTGTCTGCTGTTCCCGAGCCAGAGTCTGTGTTGTCTGTTCCCGAGCCAGAGTCTGTGTTGTCTGTTCCCGAGCCAGTGTGTGTGTCTGCTGTTCCCGAGCCAGTGTGTGTGCCTGCTGTTCCCGAGCCAGTGTGTGTGCCTGCTGTTCCCGAGCCGGTGTCTGCGGTTCCCGAGCCGGTGTCTGCAGTTCCCGAGCTGGGGTCGTCTCCGCCCTGGCCGCCCGAGGGGTCGTCTCCGCCCTGGCCGCCCGAGGGGTCGTCTCCGCCCTGGCCGCCCGAGGGGTCGTCTCCGCCATGGCCGCCCGAGGGGTCGTCTCCGCCCTGGCCGTCCGATGGACTGTCTTCTCCGCCCTGGCCGCCCGAGGGGTCGTCTATGCCCTGGCCGCCCGTCTGGTCGTCTCCGTTCTGGTCGCCTGCTCCTTCCTGGCCGCCTGCACGAACCTGGCCCTCCGTCCCTCCCCCAAGACCGCCTCCACTTCACCACCCTCCTGAACTTTAGTGTTTTTTTGTTTTGTTTTGTTTTTTGTCTCAAGGGGCGTCGGGAGCCGCCCATAGGGGGGGGGCTATGTCACGGTGGTGGTTTTTTTGTTTTGTTCCTTGTTCTTGTCTGTCATGTGTTTCTCTGTCTTTACATGTTTTGCTGTTCCCCGTTCTGTTGATTAGTCTCCCCAGGTGTTTCTGATTAGCCACGCCCCCTTGTTATCTTGTTAAGCTTGTTTGTCTGTGTATTTATACCCTTGTTCTTCAGTTGGTGTTTGTCGGTCGTTGGATGTTAGATGCTTCCAGTTCCTTGTTCTGTGTGCCTTGTTACGTTTCATTGGATTACCTGTTTGTTTAATTAAAGTGCTTGCGTTTGAATTCACTCTCCGATTCATCCTTGCTGCTTCATAACAGTCTGCCTGTTGCTGCTGCTGAGTTGGTTTGCGTCTGTAAGCTTTGTATAGATCTTTCTGTTTTGAATCATTATTTACTATAATTTCCTCGTTACTAACACAACACGTTAGTAATTCGTTACTAGCACAACACGCTAGTAATTCGCTAGCCTGTTAGCGTGCCATCAGTGTGCTCTTTATTTAATTATGTATTTTGCTCGCGCCTTTTACAAATCCTTCAAACAACTGTGGCGAGTATCAGTCAGTCAAACAAACACGGTGAGTCACTAGAGACACTAGAGACACGCATCCAAACTTTAATTGAGGTTAATTGTAAGAGAGCAAGGGCTTTAGATACTACTTTGGATGCGATTAGCTTAGAGAACACGGTACATTGTTCGGTTCCGGCTGTAGAGCCTGTGCAGCAGGGCAATTGGGTGACCGTGGGACGCTGTAGTCGCGGGGAAAAACAGATAGATTCGCCCCACTCAGTGAAACACCCACTGAGAATCCTGTTGAATGTGCCCTAGTTATTATATTACATGGAACGTGAAAATAGAGACACCAGCCACCATAGTCACATATTTGTCGGGAGCCAGAGCGCCTGACATCAAAGCTAATTTAAAAGTCCTGGCTAATGCTAATAGTAAATTCTCTAAGATTATTATTATTCACGGCACTAATTATGTTCGACTTTGCCAGTCGGAGATCACTAAAATCAATGTTAAAGAGGTGTGTGAACTCACAAGTACGATGTCAGGCACTGTAATTTGCTCTGGCCCCCTTACTGTTCGAAGGAGTGATGAGATAGTTAGTAGACTGTGCTCAAACATGACAATCTGGGGCTCAGGTCAGGAAGCAGAAAAACTGGCTAATCCGACCGTCTGCTAACTGTCTCACGTCACTGAGGTCTGTTAAATCCCATCACATAGAGACTCTTTCACCTGGATATCATCATATAGAGACTGTATCTGTTCCCCGAATTAGGAAATACAAAAAACGTCTCGGGTTACGACTGTAACCCTTGTTCCCCGAGAAGGGAACGAGACACTGCGTCATCGTTATGACACTTTGGGGAACGCCCTCAGCGTAACACATCTAAAGCATGAATGAAATCTGTCCAATCCTGATTGGTGCTGCGTCATGACGTAGTAGATGACGGCATAACCGGAAGATACAAAGGTACGCTGGCAAATACAAACACTAGCTCTTTTGCGATGAAGCTAGCGCTCTGACTGTGATAGGTGTGGCGATGAGACGCAGTGTCTCGTTCCCTTCTCGGGGAACAAGGGTTACAGTCGTAACCCGTGACGTTCCCCTTCGAGGGAACTCGAACTGCGTCATCGTTATGACACTTTGGGGAACGAAATACCCACTATGCCACACCGTAATCACGCCCGCCCTAGTGTGAAGCTGGAAGACCAGGCACACTTAGGACGCGAGCACTCTGGCGCCAGGCGTCACGGGGAGTTGCAGACTGTAAAAGCGTATGAAGGTGTGCGGGGTGGCCCACCCGGCCGCCTCGCAGATCTCCTGAAGCGAGACGCCAGAAAGGAGGGCCACCGAGGAGGCCATGCTCCTGGTGGAATGTGCCCTCACGGCCATAGGTGAAGGCAAAGCAGAGCGATCGGGGGAAATGCATACAGACGCAGCCTCGGCCACGTCTGTGTCATAGCTTTCAGCCCCAACGGAGCTGGATACCTGAGAGAGAACCACAGTGGACAGTGGGACGTCTCTCGAGACGCGAAAAGATCCACTTCCACTGGGCCGAATCTCATGCACATGGCCTCCACCACCTCGAGGTGGAGTCGCCACTCCCCGGGCCTCAGCCCCTGCCTCGACAGGACGTCTGCTCCCTGATTTTGATCCCCGGGGACATACATCGCTCTGAGAGACGACAGTTTCCCCTGGGACCACAGAAGGATCTGGTGTGCCAGTCTGCATAGAGGGCGCGACCTCAGACCCCCCTGGTGATTCAGATACGCGACTACGGACATGTTGTCCGAGCGTATCAGGACATGGTGGCCGCAGACCCCCCTGGTGATTCAGATACGCGACTACGGACATGTTGTCCGAGCGTATCAGGACATGGTGGCCGCGGAGGTCCGGGAAAAAACTCCTCAGAGCTTTGTAGACCGCCAGCATTTCCAGGCAATTGATGTGCCAGGAAGAGTGCCGGGTCTCCCACAGACCTCTCGCAAAGCGGCCGTCCATGACCGCGCCCCAACCAGTGAGGGAGGCATCTGTTGAAACGGCTTTCCGGCAACATGATGCTCCCAGCACCGGTCCCTGGGACAGGAACCAAGGTTTCCTCCATATGACGAGGGAACGAAGGCATCTGCGCGTTACCCTGATCATACGGAACGGATTTCCCCTCGGGGAAAATCCCTTGGCTCTCAACCACCACTGTAGGGGTCTCATGTGTAGCAGGCCAAAAGGTATAACACTGGACGCTGCTGCCATGAGCCCCAGCAGTCTCTGAAACTGCTTCACAGTGAGGTTGTGGCCTAGCTTCGCTCTGGAGACCACCGCCCGTATGGACTCCACGCGTGCGGGAGACATTTGTGCCCGCATCGTCGTGGAGTCCCATATAACCCCCAGGAATGTAGTCCTCTGGGAGGGCGTCAACACACTCTTCTTTGTGTTGAGTCTCAGCCCCAGGCACCTGATGTGGGCCAGAACGACATCTCGATGCCGAACTGCCATCTCGCACGAACTGGCCAATATTAGCCAGTCGTCGATGTAATTGAGTACACGGATGCCCTGGAGTCTCAGCGGAGCCAGCGCTGCATCCATGCACTTGGTGAAGGTGCGAGGGGAGAGAGCTAGGCCAAAGGGAAGAACCCAATATTGGTACGCTTCGCCCCCGAAAGCGAACCTCAGGAACCTCCTGTGACATGGAAGGATGGAAATATGGAAGTATGCGTCCTTCAGATCAGAACCAGTCCTCGAACTGGATCTGACTCACGATGGCTGGAATTGTGAGCATTTTGAATCTGAATCTCCTCAGAGACCGATTCAAGTGCCTGAGATCTATTATTGGACGCAACCCCCCATCCTTCTTGGGAACTATGAAGTACCGGCTGTAGAACCCGGACTCCCTGTCTGGCAGAGGAACACGTTCTATGGCCTCCTTGACCAACAGGGATTGAACTTCCTGTTCCATAACCCAAACCTGCTCTGGGCCGACCACAGTCCAGACCACCCCGTTGAACCTCGGGGGAGGGAAACTGAACTGCAGCCTGTAACCCAGTTCTACAGTACGCAGGGCCCACGCAGAAATATTCGGAAGGCATGACCATGCGCCGAGATAATCTACTAAGGGAACCAGCCTCTCGAGGCTGGCCTCGGGTGTTATTCGAGACTCGTTCCCGACCCCCTGAAGCGGCTGGCCGGCAGGGAGCGGTCGACAACGGTTTTCGGTGGGCGGACGCATTCGCTGCCCAGCCGCAGGTCTTAGTAGAGGCGGCTGGAGCGGCGTGCGTACGCGGGAAATCTGTGTGGCCCGAAGCGCACTGGACGGCGGAAACACAGCACTGATTTCCCGAGAGCTCCGGGATGGAGGCGACCTCGATCGCTCCAACCCGGGGGGGACAGCTCTCAGCGGTCCGGCAACTAGGACCGCTTGGAGGAAGCCTTCTTTGCCTGAAGGACGGTCCTCAGATCGACCTTAGGCTCAGAAGGCTTACCTCGAGAGCGCCGCCTCCGTTGCCAAGCTCCCTCGGGAGGGGCGCGGGAGGCGACTCTCTGTCTTTGCACCTGACGGTGCGAGGAGCTGGCAGGCGGCTGAGGCTGCCCTCTTGAGGCAGCCTTCCCTGAGGAGCCAGAGCGGCGAGGAAGATATTGATGGAAAGCCGCCGACTGCTTTTTCACCTCCTGAAACCTTTCGACTACTGAACCACCAGCACCGCCGAAGAGGCCAGAAGGTGCAATCGGGGAGTCGAGAAGAAAATGTTTCTCTTTCTCCCTCATCCCCGACAAATTCAACCAGAGGTGTCTCTCCACACACACCATACCAGCCATGGAGCGGCCGATGGCACGGGCCGTCTCCTTGGTGATGCGGAGAGACAGGTCGGTGGCTTTCCTCAGCTCCAAGATGTCACTAGGAGAGGGACCCTCACCCTCATCCAGCTCCTTAAGGAGGTCAGCTTGATAGGCTTGCAAGACCGCCATAGTGTGCAAGCAACTACCAGCCCTCCCAGCCGCCATATAAGCTCTGCCCACCAGCGAGGAAGTATCTCGGCATGGCTTGGTGGGCAGTACCGGGGCCTTAAGGGGAGATGCGGCCTCGGGGGAAAGATAGCTCGCGAGAGCCTCCTCCACCCGAGGTATTTTCCCATAGCCACGCTCAGCCGCCCCCAGCACATTAGAGAAATCGAGCACTGGGGGGTTGGAGAGCCTGGCTGAAAATGGTTTTTCCCACGACTTGCACAACTCATTGTGCAACTCATTGTGCAAGTCAGGGAAAAACGGAAGGCCCCGGCGTGGAGGTTGAGACCGGCGCCTATAAAACCGTTCATCCAGCTTACTAGGCGGCTGAATTTCTGGTTCTTCTTGTGGCCAGTCTAATTTTAATTTGGCCACAGCGCGGGTCAAAACCTCCACCAGCTCCTCTTGAGCGGGTGCGTGAAGCGGTGAACTAAGCTCCACATCACCCGCCCCGATGCTCAACTCATCTGATTCCTCAGAACCAGATAAATGAAGCATCTGTTCATCCACCTCGCGGGAAGAAACCGCATCGCGGGCTTCCACACGGGGCGGGAGAACATCTGAATCTTCAGACGAGGATCGGGAAGATGCCGAAGCAGTCCCATGTCCCGCTGAAAGATCCATCTGTGAGCCCCACGATCTGCGTCGCTGCGCTGCCTCGGCAACCGCGGGCCCAGAACCGCGAGGCTCGCGAGCCTGGCCGCTTGACTCATCAAACACGGCCAGCCGCGAGCGCAAAGCCCTGAGCGGCAGCTTCTCACACTCGCTACAAGCGGCTCCCTCGAGAGCCGCTCTAGCGTGCTGCACGTCCAGACAATGCACACACAGCTGGTGTGTGTCCGTGCCCGTAATATAGCGTGGACACGGATGCACACACCGTCTAAACTGCTCGCTAGACATGCTGATAATAATAATGACAGACAACAGTAAATAGGACAAA
Organism: Gila robusta; assembly: GCA_030770095.1. Lineage (NCBI taxonomy): Eukaryota > Metazoa > Chordata > Actinopteri > Cypriniformes > Leuciscidae > Gila > Gila robusta. The sequence continues at coordinate 28,895 of JAVALU010000649.1, forward strand.
CAGTTCACACAGAGCGCTTTAGCTGAAGAGCAAAAAAGCTAGTGTTTGTATTTGCCAGCGTACCTTTGTATCTTCCGGTTATGCCGTCATCTACTACGTCATGACGCAGCACCAATCAGGATTGGACAGATTTCATTCATGCTTCAGATGTGTTACGCTGAGGGCGTTCCCCAAAGTGTCATAACGATGACGCAGTTCGAGTTCCCTCGAAGGGGAACTTCCAAACCCATCTAAGGGTAAAAATGTTATTGTTGTTGAACAAATAAAAAACAGATATAATACAAATTAACAAATGATAAAGCTCGGGTTGCTGAATATTTGATCCCTTACTTCAAAAGCACTTATTGTTAATGATATGATTGCAGACTATAACCTAGATGTGCTGTGTTTGGCAGAAACCTGGCTGAAACCAAATTACTACATTACTTTAAATGAGTACTCCCCCTAAGATTTCGGTTATAAACATGAACCTTGTATGAAAGACAAAGGGGGAGGTGTTGCTGTAATTTATAGTAATATTTTCAGAATTACTAAAGAAGTCTAGTTTCAAATATAATTCTTTTGAAGTTTTGGTGCATAATGTAACAATATCTAGTGTAAATGATAAATCACATTTGAGATTTGTGCTGGCTACTGTATACAGGCCACCATACAAACTTTATCAAAGAATTTGCTGACTTTTATCAGAGTTAGTTCTGGCTGCAGATAAAGTTCTAATTGTTGGTGATTTTAACATACATGTAGATAACAAAAAATATGCATTGGGATTGGAGTAGGAGCCATTTATACCTTTACCTTTTCTGGATAGGTTAGTATTGCTATTACTTACTCTAGCCACTTGGTGGGAGTGTTGCACTGGATGTGACACATCACTGGGAGTTAAGTATATTTACAGGCGTGGCAATCAGTTAGGAAAAGGTGTGGATGGCGAGGAACACACGGTTCTTACCGTAGCTTTAAGCACCCATTTTACCAACAGCACTTTATTACTTAGCACTGGGTGAAGTACCAGTTTATGTAAATTATCCCTTTTTTACTTTTATATAATAAACGGGAACACCACCCAAAGAGAGCAAATGTTTGGACTCAGGATTTTCTGCCAGGTGTTGAGAACACCATGCCATCTATGCAGAGGCTTATAGGATATATAACTCTATTGGAGTTAGACAACACGGACCTACTCATTGTCGTAACCATACTCTAGATCTAATATTATCACATGGAATCAATGTTGATGCTGTTGAAATTCTGCAGCAGAGCGATGACATCTCAGATCATTATCTAGTCTTGTGTAAACTTCATTTAGCCAAGGCTGCAAAGCCGACTCCGTGTTACAAAAATGTTAGACCTATCACTTCTGCCACTAAAGATTGCTTTATCAATAATCTTCCTGATCAGTTTCATCATCTCAGCATCTCGGATAGCTTAGAAGAACTCGATATTGCGACAGAAACTTTAAACTCTCTCTTTTCCAGCACTTTAGACACAGTTGCTCCTTTGCGCATAAAGAAGATTAAAGAAAATAGTCCAACGTCATGGCACAACAAGCACACTATATATGCCCCTTAAGAGAGCAGCCAGAAAAATGGAGCGCAACTGGAAGAAAACAAAACTAGAGGTATTTCGAATTTCATGGAAAGAGAGCACGATTGAATCAAGCCCAGAAGTTTCCAAGCAGCACAGCAGTGATGACTTTATGAATTTTCTTACTTACAAGATTGATAATATCAGGGAGAAATTATAACTATGCAACCGTCTACTACAGTATCGCATCAGACAGTGCATTGTAGTCTCCATGACTACAAAAATTTGATTCATTCATTGCTATAGGAGAGGGTGAATTTTATAAACTCGTTAAATTATCTAAATCGACAACATGTATGTTAGACCCTATACCGACTAAACTATTGAAAGAGATGCTTCCAGAGGTCATAGATCCTCTTCTTAATATCATTAATTGATCTTTGTCTCTAGGATACGTACCAACAACTTTTAAGCTGGCTATGAATAAACTGCTTGTTAAAAAAACGCAACTTGATCCAACAGAATTAGTCAATTACAGGCCGATCTCGAATCTACCTTTTCTGTCAAAGATATTAGAAAAGGCAGTATTTTCACAACTATGTTCCTTTTTAGAAAGAAATGGTATCTGCGAGGATTTTCAATCAGGATTTAGACCGTATCATAGTACTGAGACTGCTCTCATTAGAGTCACAAATGATTTGCTCTTATCATCCGATCGTGGTTGTATCTCTCTATTAGTGTTACTCAATCTTAGTGCTGCATTTGACACTATTGACCACAACATTCTTTTAAATAGACGCGAAAATAATGTTGGCATTAGTGGAATTGCATTAGCATGGTTTAAATCATACTTATCTGACCGTTATCAGTTTGTAGCAGTAAATGAAGAGATGTCTTATCGGTCAAAAGTTCAGTATGGTGTTGTAGATTTAAAAATCTTGCTTTCCCCTTGTTGTTAATTAATTTGACCAGACAGCAGTTATTTTGCCAAGAGATCTCTCGTATTTGTTTTATCATTTTATATAAGACATAGGAGGGAGTGACAATGGACCAAACAAAGGTCTTTGTTCCAACATTTCAGTCATCTCTCCCTGTCGTAGACAAAAAAAATAATTTCTTATATGCTTCTGACCAAAAAAAACTACATTTCCAGAGAAACATTTGGTTCCCATTAACATAGGAATACTGTGCCGGTGGAAACTATACACTGCATATATTTCAGTCTCTAACTCCAGCACACACTCAAAGTCTCCCAAAGTCTCTCTCCCTCACATATGTATTCAGAAATAAAATTATTACAAATGATTATGAATGTATATAAAACATATAAAACAGATACATAATACTACTGATTATGAATATTAATAAATAATAATAATACTAAAAACTATATTGAATGAGGAAAATTTTGTCTTCAGTGTACCACAAGGCTCAGTACTAGGACCGTTGCTGTTCACTCTGTACATGCTACCCTTAGGAGTATCATTAGTGTAATCTAACCCTAACCCTATCACGCCAATGAGGGTCTTCGGATCAGTGGGTGAAGGTTTCTGTGTGTTACAAGTCCTTCCTTTTCCGCAACATTCAAGATTAAATTAAATATTTTTTTTTTCATATGTATTGACTCGTTATTTCATTAGACTCCTTAAATGAAAAGGGTTTTAATGATATCTGGGTATCATTAAAAGTGAGCGAATGTTTGATTTTTCTTTTTTAACTCTTTAATTATGTTTTACCCACTCAGATTAGGAAACTATATCACTTAGAGGTCCTGCGTCTTCCGCAGGTCTCACGACACAATCTCACCAGTTTTTGTTCATCAAACAGAGGTTATTGGCTAATATCTTAAGCGGTCGGATTCACCCTTACTTGATCAAAAGATATTTTGATAGCCCTCATGGAATTCCATACACTCGAACTTAATTCAATCGTTTTACTTCAGTAGAGGTTTTGGCCCTATTATAAGGTTTGAGTCGATCAACTATACTTCCTTATAAAAGTTTAGATTGGCTAAGCCCGTGAGAAATCACGTTACACTTATCCAAAGTGTCATAGCGTGTCCCGTAGAGATCAAGGGGAGGTGGTAGATAGGCTCAGGACTCAGATATCATCTCAAAGAGGATTTTTATTAAAGGCCAGTGGAGTAGTAGGGGTGTACAAACTCTCAGTGAAGTGGCACAGAAACAATTCCAAAATTAAACCAAAAAAAAATATTTACAAAAATAAACATACACTAGACTCAGTGCAAACTTTGATATGCCAATAACCAAAGAAAAACAAATTGCTACAGGCAGCAAAAATCTTCATGATACGTTCAGCAATATAACCCCCTCCTGTCCTCCCAAGGTTCAGTTTAGACTGTCTTATATAGCCTAGAACAGGCTCATTACACTCAAGACCATACCAACTACAGGGGTATCAATACAAAACCTTTGTAGCTTAAATATATGACCATTATCCAATTAACTTTCAAAAATCAAAAATAAATAAAATAAACTCATTCAGCAACTTAAACTACATGCAAACACCATAAGACATTTCTCCATGCCTACATTACCAAGGGTTAAGTTCCCTATTAGTAGAAATGGTTTAACCCGTCCCAAGAAAAAGGAAAGCTGTGGACTCGCCCCCTCCTTTGAGGAGTCACAGGAACAGGAAATGGTGAGTAGACAGCATGTGGGGTAACTGTTTGCAATGTGGGAATAAATACAAATTTGAAATAATAAATAACAAAAATGCATAACTAAAAACTTGTCTGTGTGGTTAATGAGAAAATCAAAAAGAAACTATAGTAGACATAACATGTTGTGAAGACCACTGATATGTGCACTAGGGATGGGCGATATATCGCACGATATTGTTATGCGCATCTCGTCAGTAAAGCCGGTTCCTTGATTAGTAGTAAATCGCCTTCACCTGCTTTCAGATGGAGCGGCATTTACTCTACAGCACAAACTCCAGTGTTAAATTAACACTCAAGAGTGTTAAAGTCAATGAGATAATTAAGTGATTAATTTAGTGATGTTTGAGCATTATTGAAGACACCTGATGTTAACAAGCAGAATCATTGAAGGCGAAAATCACAAATTGTAAGCAACCGTTATGGCGATAAGTGTTTGCTTTAGTTTGGCTCTTAACCTTTATACATTCACTTTAAATTTGTTTGTCTACTGTTATTTAATTATAACAGTCAAATGAACAAAGAAAAGTGTGATCTGTTAGTGTTGGTTATGTTCTGGCATAATCATGCTGTGATCTGAAAAGGAGTCTTATTGAGATAGTTTGGTTTAACTTACTGGCAACAACTTTGTGATTTTAGAGCATATATGAGTATAGGTATGTTTTTTATAATGCAAAATATTTAATAAACATTGTTCTGATCAAAACACTTTTAAATACATTTATTTAGAAACACAGACATCAATAATCAGCCTATGAATCTCAACAGTGGTGACAATAATAAATCATGTTGCAGTGGCTGCCACCAATCACAACTCATTAATGGCTCCCATCATGCATTGCGATATGAATAAATTATGATCTGAATTTTCTATGTAATTTACTTTTCCTAATTGAATATTCTGCTCGTCACCATTGTTGAGATGCATAGACTGAATCTTGAAGTCTGTGTGTGCCTAAAAGAAGGATTTTTTTTTTTGAAAACAACTTTTAAGAAATCCTTTATATTATAGCTAAAATTCTGGATATTCATGCAGAATCACAGTTATGCTATAACAAACAACATAAATCAAAAACATAAAGTTCAAATGATGATTGTCATAATATAACCAACACCATCAGATCACTTTTTTTTCCCTTGTTCCTCTGGCAGTTATAACTCAGATAAAGCAGACAAACAAAATCTAAAGTTAATAATATAAGGGTCAAGAGCCCAACTAAAGTAAACAATGATCGCCATAACGGTGGCTTACAATTTGAGTTTTTCTCCTTCAGTGATTCTTCAGGTGTGTTCAATAATGATCAATCATCACTAAATTAATCACTTAATTATCTCATTAACTTTAACACTCTTGAGTGTGGACTCATATACACTCCCATGAGTGTTAATTTAACACTGGAGTTTTTGCTGTGTACAAAGAGCCGTAGTTAACTGATAAGCTGAGCCATATCGCATTAATTATCGCTGGCGATACGTCCGCGATATTGATGCGATATGGCTCAGCTTGTCAGTGAACTACGGCTCTTTGTAGTAAATGCCGCTCCATCTGAAAGCAGGTGAAGGCGATTTACTACTAATCAAGGAACCGGCTTTACTGACGAGATGCGCATAACAATATCGTGCGATATATCGCCCATCCCTATTGTGCACCTATCTGCAATCAACTCCAACAGCATATCTTAAACTTATTATAAATGAGTATTATAGAATAATGAACCTAAGGGACTGCAAACAATTTGTAATGACTACGGCAGTGATGACGACATCTTAGCTCCCGTCATCACACAAAGTAACATTAAATTGAGACAGAGGTAAAACAGACACACCCAAATTTAGATTGATCAAGCAGCGCGTTTGCTGCCCTAAACGGAAATAACTCTAAATTTATATAATGACTATATACAGATCTTATAGAGCAGAGCTTTAGTAGACGTGTTGGTTGGTTAATGCACAGATTTGTCCACTTTTTCTCTTTGACTTTTTGTGTCGAAGTGATATTTCTGCCATCCAAACATGCTTGAAACACAGAAAGCATCTCAAATAGCAATCCTTTATGTGACCTATTTTGTGCATTTACTTGATCACTTTTGGTGGAAAGGTTGGGAAATTGTGGATAATTTGGTATCCGATAAACCAGTGACGTTCCACAACATGAATAAATTACTTCTATTTCTACTATTGCTGTATTTTACATCACGTGGATAGAAGTTATTTGTCAGTTATATGTCAGCTTATCTTACACTTAGCATTATTTTTGGTTGTAGTAGCATTATTTTTGGTTTAGCACTGTAGTTTGTGTTTTAAAGGATGAGTTTTTTCACATCTGCTTGTGTGCAATATGATGTAAGGCTGTTGTGGTGATTGCATTTAGTTAATAAAGAATATTGGTCCCACATTATATTTAAGTGTGTTAAACTATGTACTAACATTTAAATTAATAATTTGATAAAATGCATACATGGTTTTACATAGCACTTAAATTTAAAAATATCTAAATAATTACATCTATTATTAAACTATTGACCCTTCCCTTACACAATGAGCCAGCCTTAAACCTTAATCTTACCCATTATACACCTTGACAGCAGCAGCACAATATACGTTATGTTTTGAAATA
>JAVALU010000651.1:0-157500 GCA_030770095.1 Gila robusta
ACCTTTGTCCAAAGACATATAACAGAAATAAAGTCAGTCTGGTTAGTAATAAGTGGAGTTGTTTAATCCTCCTCTGCTGAGATATTCAGAGATTTAATGTCTTCTTTTATCTTCAGTTGATTTAATTTAAGGCTGTGGCTGAAGTCAGTTGTAGTTCTTGTATTTCTCTTTCCTTCAGTGATTCTGCTTGTTAACAGCAGGTGTTCATCACTAATGCTCAATCAACACTTAATTAATCACTTAATTATCTAATTAACTTTAACACTGCTTCAGTGTTATTTTAACACTCTGTAGAGTGGGACATATTTGCTCCGAGCGGTGTTGATTTAACACTGGGATTTTCATATATATATGGTAGTCAATTGCAACCTCCAGTTCATGCTGACTTTAAGGAACTTGTTTGGCTGAAAGTGTGTAATTTGGATATAAGCACCTGAAGTAAATAAATATTTTGTATTTAAGATGCTGCATGAAATGATGATGAGGTTTGGAACAGACTTGGCTAAGAACATGGAAACATCTCTAAATGAAATGCCCCAAACATCATCAGGAGTTCAAAAGAAGTAAAAAAAAAAAACTCTACGCCAATCTCATTGGATCAGCAGAGGAAACCACAGAAGGTAACAACACCATCCAACTATCTGTTCCATGCACAGTGTAAAGTTGCATTGTCAATGTAAAGGTTGTAGCTTCTATAAATTGTATGAGTGAAAACATGTGTTAAAATAATGAAAGTATTAAAGAATAGTTTACCCAAAAATTAAAATTGTCATAATTTACTCCCTCTTGTCATTTCAAATCTTTATGACTTTCTTCTTCAGAACACAAAAGATATTTTGAAGAAGGATGGTAACCATGGCCGTAGCCAGCTATGAGGTCACCGAGGTCCGGACCTCTGTCATTTTTTTACATTCAAAAATAAAATGTCAAGCTCTCTGAATGATTAATTAGCGTGTTTAAACCACCTCATATGAGTGTTTGCAATTCATGTTGTGCGAGAAGCTAGCGCAGTGAACGGGCTTGAGAGCGCGTTGTGAACGTTGTGAGTGAGGGTGCGGGTGCAGCCTCCGTGTTGCCAGATCCACCTAAGGAAAGGTGGCAGTAGTCTTCAGGACCAGTTTTTCTGATTTAATGTGACACTTTAGGAAGTTATTAAAGTGGAAAGTTGCATGATAGGTTTAGTGATATATTAATCTTATTTCCAAAACACAAGCTTTGAACTTATTTCGGATTATTATTATTATTTTATTTTGCTTGTTTTTCGTAGCAATATCTGGCAACATTTTACTGTCGCATTATTAAAAAAAAAAAAAGCTTATAGACAAACTGTAATTGCATAAAGCTACCACATTCGGTAAAACAAACGCAATGATCATCGTGATTATCTGTAAGAAATGTATAACACTATCAAAAACAATAGCATAGCATAATACAGATCTGTTTTTTACAGAATGAAATTTGACAAATAACTTACTGGCCAGGAAGACGGCTCATGCTGTTTTAACCTTTCACAAAGTCATCATAAAAACATTAATTAAAGCAGTGTTTCTCAACTAGCAATCTATTCAGTCAGCATATTTGTGTTTGATCTGTGTGAATTACAGAAATATAGACTTGCTAGACCTACTTTTTTCTATATTTCTTTGCACAAAACTCTCCAGAAAGTGCCATTTAATGGTTTATTTTTCAAAAAAAATCCAGGGGGGCATACCCCGGACCCCCTAGTGAGAGACTACCCACACATAATTATAGAAATATAAATGTCAAATAAAATTCCTTTTTTTAAAAAAAGGGTCGCAGCTTAATGTCCATGGGGAAATGTGGTCCAATGGCCTAAACATTATAGCACAATTCTTTACACAACGCCCGGACCTCACTAATTTTCAAACCCTGGTTACGGCCTTGATGGTAACCGAACAATGGCGGTGCCATTGACCTGCTGCACTGGTTTTGTGTCCATATAATGAAGTGAATGGGTACCAGCACGGTTACCAACATTCTCCAAAATATATATTTTTTGTGTTATGCTGAAGTAGGAAAGCATATAAGTTTAAAATGACAAGAGTGAGTGAATGATGACAGAATTTTCATTTAGGGTAAACTATCCCTTTAATTGATTTCTGTATCTAATGTACAATAATTTGTATCTGTTTTTTAGGTCTCGTTAGGAATGCTGCACTCATTTTATTGCAGCACTATTTAAAGAAAACGCCACCTTCTTCTACTGTGTAGATCTGTAAGTATAGAGTCTTTTGTATTTTCATTAACATTTGATGAACAGTTCCTTTTAATTCAAGTCAAGTGCATGCAAATATCAAAATATTAGTCAGTAGGACTGGAAATAAATCGATTTTATCGATTAACTCGAATGTGTAGTTTATGTCGACTTTGCATCGATCATAAAAGAAATCTATACAACTCAGGGGTTAATACTTGTCTTCTAAAGCAAAATGTTACATACAAATGGTACGTTAGTGAGATAAAAAGAATTAAATTTGCAAGATAGGTTGCTATAATTAGACTATGTATAGATAAGAGAATAACATCCAATGGGGTGGCACATCAGCTCCACATCAATAATTATGAGTCTTGTTGGTTCTTGTGTGTCACGTGCCTAGCTGTCATATCTGTGTTGTTTCATGAACGATTCAGTCGCAAGAATGAAAGAACCAATGAAATTCAAAGTAATCAAAGTGGAGCTAACGTGGTAGCATGTTGAATGTTCTTCAGTCATCAGTAATGTTGACATTCAAACACATTACAAAGCTTAGAAGAGCCAGGATATTATTAAATATATCTCAGATTTTGTTTAAGTGAAGAAATAGTCATACACATAGGTTGGCTTGTTGGTAAATTATGGGGTAATTTTAGGTCTATTTGATGACTTCTGTTAATTGGTGAAAAGCACTCAAAAGGTGAAATGTTTGTTTTACAGGAACCCAAAGGTCCTACACCAACCAGTGTTTAACGGCTCTCCTGATACGGCTCTCACCTGAAAGTGTCAGCATTATAATGGAGGCAGACATTGACATGACAAAGGCTGTGGAATGCCTGTTTGCAGTTTATTTTGCAGTCGCACAATGACTTGTATTCAAAAATATATGCATAAACTTATATGCTATTTATTAGATGTTTTAATTGTTCATGTATTGTTTTTTATCTGCATTGTCAAATATCAAAAATATAAAATCAAAGATTTGTTTTTCCTCATTTCAGAGATGCATGTAAAATTTAAGTACTGTACATAAACAAGCTTATGTATGTTTATTGCAAAGTGAGAATGCTTAAATTAAATAATTCAAACTAAATGGTTGAATGTAATTTAACATCTTAAATGTAAAAAAAGTTTCGCTGTCTAATACAGAGTATATGGATGTGCAATTTTAAATATGACACTAATATGTTTGTATAATAAATTGAATAAATTTTAACTTTTGGAATTTTCTGGATTGGCTATATTTTTGTATTCATATAATTAATAATATAGAACCCTTAAATGTTCTATATAGAACCATCTAACTTGAATTCAAAGAACCATTTGGGGTTCTTTTTATGGAACCCATTAAAATGGTTCTATATAGAACCATTTTGGAGTTCCATATACACTCTTAAAAATAAAGGTGCCAGAAGAACCAAAAAGGGGTTTCACAGCGATGCATAGAAGAACCTTTTTGGTTCCCCAAAGAACCTTTCACTGAAAGGTTCCTTGAAGAACCATCTCAAAGGTTCTTTAAAGAACCTATAACAGTTCTTCATGTCACTTTATTAGGTTCTTTGTAGAACCATTTATGAAAAGGTTTTTGACACCCATAGTAAACAAACATCACTAAGCAAAATGATGTCCAAAAGACGTCTTTTCAACGTCTTTGTCACAAAGTCGACGTTGAAAAGACGTCCACTGAGGAGCACGTGTTCTGCACGTCCGATATAGACGTTCATGGACCGTCTTCGTACAAGTTTAAAAACCAGTTCAAATGTGGTCATTGTGGACATATTTTTTACATCATTATGGTCTCATTTAGACATAATTACTTTGACTATTGCTGTCAGATGATCTTAGTGAGAATTAGCAGAGGTTTAGATGTTGATATTTGTTTCATTTGAAGTGTCACCATTGTGGTGATCAGTGTTTGCTTTAGTTGGGCTCTTGGTCCCCTTTTCTTTGGCTGTTGTAACTGTGTTTGTATAACACAATTGATGTTGCAAAGAAGGCCAAGAATATGTAAGACCAGTTTTATCAGCTTCATGTTGATGATGATGAAATCATCACAAAACAAGCACTAATGTTGTCAGATACTTTGGCATTTCTAGTTGCCTATATCTTTTGGAACTGCAATATTGGTACCAAGAGTGTTTATATAACTTATTTAGAGGTGGATAAAAAATATGTGCATACAATGTTTAGAGCAAATGTATCATCTTGTTCACACAGACATCAAGATTTTGCATATGATTCACAACAATGGTGACAATAAAAAAATTATTGTCATGCTGCAATGCATGATGGGTAGCTTTCATAGTTCAAAACTCATTGATTCCAAGAATTTTTGTTTTTATTGTCACCGTTGTTGTGAATCATATCCAAAATCTTGATGTCTGTGTGTGATACATGATACATTTGCTCAGAACATGTGCACATGCTTTTTATACCTTCAAAATATGTTTTATTCTATTGGCACCAATATTGCCGTTTCATAAGGTTGGTGGTTATGAATGCCAAATATAAAAACAATTTCAAACTAACATTTGTTGCTATTTTGTGATGATCATGTCATCATCAACAATGAGCTGATAACACCTGATCCTACTTTATCTTGGGTTTCTCTGACACAACAATTGTGTTATACAAACACACAGTTACAGCAACCAAAGAAAAGCTAAAGTAAAAAAAAGGGGACCAAGACCCAACTAAAGCAAACGCTGATCACCACAATGGTGACACTTCAAATGAAACAAATATCAACATCTAAACCTCTCTAATTCTCACTAAGATCATCTGACAGCAATAGTCAAAGTAATTATGTCTAAATGAGACCATAAATGATGTAAAAAATATGTCCACAATGACCACATTTGAACTGTTTTTAAACTTGTACGAAGAGGGTCCATGAACGTCTATATCGGACGTGCAGAACACGTGCTCCTCAGTGGACGTCTTTTCAACGTCCGACTTTTGTGACAAAGACGTTGAAAAGACGTCTTTTGGACATCATTTTGCGGTGATGTTTGTTTACTATGGGTGTCAAAAAACCTTTTCATAAATGGTTCTACAAAGAACCTAATAAAGTGACATGAAGAACTGTTATAGGTTCTTTAAAGAACCTTTGAGAATGGTTCTTCAAGGAACCTTTCAGTGAAAGGTTCTTTGGGGAACCAAAAAAGGTTCTTCTATGGCATCGCTGTGAAACCCCCTTTTTGTTCTTCCTGGCACCTTTATTTTTAAGAGTGTACTCCAAAGGACCAACCATCACATGTGGTATGACAACTGCTCCTCTAAGAGGTTGCTGCCTGTTGCAGATGTTGTTTTGAAAGATGATACAGACTGTCTGCTGTACACAGGGATTCCACTGCTTGAATTCAAAACCTTGTGTCTTGCTTGCAACGTTTTTGCCCCCACATCATCAGCATTGTCAACGGAGGACCAAATCCTGTTAACGAAGGTGATGAAGCTTAGACAAATCTTTGTTATAGCTGATTTAGCAAGACGCTTCAAAATGTCACCTGGTCAGGTCAGTAAAACACTGAAATTCTGGATAGATGTGATTGCTGAGCACACCCAGGATCTCATTCCATGGCTGCCTGGCGAAACAATAAAGGCCAATTTGCCACAGATTTTTATGGACAGTTTTCCCAACACAACTTGTGTAATTGACTGCACAGAAAGTGTCTTGCAAAAGCTACAAATCTGGACTCAAGAACTGAATCTTATAGTCACTACTTTGCAAACAATACTGTTAAATATCTAGTAGCAACTGGTCCATCTGGAATAGTTATGTACATTTCAAAGACTTATGGTAGCAAATTCAGCGATAGATTCATCACATAGAACTCTGGGTTTCTCGACCATTTGCGTGCTGGAGATGAGGTGATGGGGACCGTGCTTCACCATCAGGATTTGCTAGAGGAATGGAATGTTTGTTTGATAACGCCAGCTTTTACGCGTGAGAAATGCCAGCTGACAAATGAGCAGCTCACTCGCACAAGACACATTGCTAATATTCGCATACACATTGAGTGAGCAATAAGGTGTCTCAAGGTGTACAAGATCTTCTCTCAAACTGTGCCAATTCATTTTGTTCCTAAAATCGACAACATACTAAGAATCTGTGCAGCATTTGTAAATCTGTGAGGGGAGCTTATTTCTAGAACATAGACACTATATCTTACACAATCAGTGTGAGGTTAAATGTTCAGTTCTCTCTATAGACTTTTTCTTTTAGTTATTTTCTTCTTGATGTGTAAATTTGTTTAAAATCGTAATATTTTTCAACTCTTTCTCAGCATATGATTGGCTGCTCGCTACTGATGTCACACCTAAACTCAGGATCAAAGCTGAGTTGACAGAATACCACTGTTAACCAAATGTGTCAATGTATTCAAATGCACGTTAATTTATTCTTTTTAATAAATTCCAAAGCACAATGACTTAGTGTGTATTTTTTTATTAAGTGTGTATTTTTTATTTTAATTGTTTGTCAGCTCACACAACTGTCTGTCACCTTGCCGTAATGAGTATTGATTATTAATAATATTAATGAGAACAGTGTAAACCCTCCCATAACTAGATAAGTTACTTTAACTATCTGGAGAAATCAGGTTCTTCAGTAAAACAGTTTTTTTTAGGTTGTTTGAATTTGCAATCAGTAATCTTAATTTATTTTATTTCAATAAATCTAGTTATTCTAAATGTTTCACATGAAGTACATTAGCTAATTTGAAATGACAAAACATTTTTCAGTGTATATTACCTATTGCAGTCGTCACGGTGAGACGGTTGAAAAGGCCAAGTACAGTCTAAAGACATCTAAAAAATAATTATGAATACAAATGAATCAACATGTTACAGAGGACACAATGACATAGCAGTCAACTTGTCAAATAAATGTATATAAATATAAGCTTGTACTTAAAGTGACAGTTCACCTAAAGATGAAAATTCTGTCATCATGACTTTCTTTCACAGAAAACAGAATCATTTCCTGTCTATCCTAGACATTCTTATTATCCTCACACATCTTGTTCACATAATGACACTCTTAAGCCTTTTCTCTTCAAACTAACAAAAAAGCACAATCACAGCACTACAGTAGTCTATATACAGTATGATTTGTGTGTCAGATTCCACGTCTTCTGAGTCAAACAGCAGCTTTATGTGAATAGCAGAATGAAACGCAAGTTATTGTTGTTTTGAGTGATTTCTCTACACAGATAAATCAATCACATTGTAGTTGTATACATAAATGAAGGACCACATGATTCAGGAATTCTAGAGGTTTCAACATAAAGAAAAGTAATTCTCTCAAACGGATCCGTTCTTGAGTGACTTGAGTCCAAACTAAATGTCTGGTCTGTTTCTGTAGCTCTAAACCAAAAAGCATAATTTATGTGTTACATTAACAAGTTTACTCCAGCTCCCAAACAGATCGAGACACATCACAGTAAACTCCCGGAGTTAAATTAACACCAGCGGTGTGTTATGTGCTGCTGTTGCTGCTGGTCAAGCAAATGTTTGTGTTATGTTTCTGTATGATATAATTGTAAATATATATATATTAAAATACTGATATTCTGGTCTATAATCCTCCCTGAAATTCCTGCTGCTCTGTATCTTGCTCTCTCATTGCTGTAGGTCATCGCCGATGTTTTAGTGTTTTAGACTTTTAGTGGCACGATAGGAGTTAAACAGAAACACTTCCAATCTCCGTCCAGAGCTTCAGAAAGATCTTAAAGGGATAGTTCACCCAAAAATGAAAATTTGTCAGTATTTACTCACCCTCATGTTGTTCAACCCCGTAAGCCGTAAGACCTCCGTTCATCTTCGGAACACGAATTAAGATATTTTTGATGAAATCTGAGAGCTGGATCACTCCTCCATAGGCTTCTTGAGGGATTGAACTTGCAGGCCCCGAAAAGTTATTACAGACATCGTTAAAATATCCAAGTGACTACAGTGGCTCAATCTTAAGTTTATCAAACGACGAGAATACTTTTTGTGCGCAAAAAAACAAAAATAACGACTTTATTTCAACTATTCATGTCCTTCTCTGTGGGCCTCGAGTCAGTTCACTAGTGTAAAAGCGTAGAGTTCTGTTGTTGTACGTCACACGCATCACACACATGACCACGTCGGCCAATAGTGAGCCTACGTGTGACGTAGCTCTACGCTATTACACTAAGTTAACTGACTAGAGGCCAACAGAGAAGGAAATGTATAGTTGAAATAAAGTCGTTATTTTTGTTTGTTTTTGCGCACAAAAAGTATTCTCGTCGCTTGATAAACTTAAATTGAGCCACTGTAGTCACTTGGACTATTTTAACGATGTCTTTAATAACTTTTCGGGCTGGCAAGTTTCAATCCTTTGAAGCCTATGGAGGAGTGATCCAGCTCTCAGATTTCATCAAAAATATCTTAATTCGTGTTCCGAAGATGAACGAAGGTCTTACGGGTTGGAACAACATGAGGGTGAGTAAATACTGACAGAATTTTCATTTTTGGGTGAACTATCCCTTTAATCACTCACTTGCCCTCCCACGGCAAACGCTAAAGGCATGTGGCATTTATGGACCTCGGAGAGACACCCAATACACTGTAGCGAATTAGCTCAAAGAAGGGAATATATAATTAATGATTAATCATGGTTATGATCGAGTATTGCATACACATTTTAAATCACCCAAAAAGGGAATACATAGCCATCTGTTTGTATCTACACTCTTAGAACAGATGTGTTAAAAACACACATAATGTGTTCAATTTTAACATATGTGCTGAATCAGCTCAGGGACAACATATTGTGTCAAATTTGACACAACTTATGTGTCCCTTTCTTTAACACATCTATTGTGTCAACTAGGTCAACACAAAGATGTGTTATTTTTACACAAAGATGTGTTTACTTGTATTTTGATGGATTAATGTGGAATTAAAAATGTACACTCTAAAAAGAGATGTGTTGTGTCAGTTTTAACACATATAGTGAGAGTGCTCAGGGACAACACATGTTGTGTCAAATTTAACACAATAAATGTGCAAGTCATTTTAACACACACATTGTGTCATTTTAAAAAATAAAGCGAAAGGGCCAGATGCAAAAATATTAACCGTTTAATCAATAGTCGAGTACAGAATGCATGTGCACACAAAGTACAAGACAATGTCTCAAGCTCAATGACTGGACAGACTCACTGTACTGGACATTATTCAGTTATTCACACTTCAACCCATAACTGATAATGCTGCTTTTGACAAAAATTTCATGAGAGATAACAGTTAACAGAGTTTACACTTTGAATTATTTAAAATGTAGCAACTGACAAAATATTTTATATAAATAACTTGTATTTACACTGGCCTGTATGTTTGAGAACATAGCAAACACTACATACCATTCACAGTGATGGTGAGTGTTGGCACGCTCTTATAAAATGATGAGTTGAAAACAACACAACCTGTAAAAAGAGATGTGTTAACTATTACACATGTTGTGTAGATTTTAACACATGTGCTGAATCAGCTCAGGGACAACACATGTTGTGTAGATTTTAACACATGTAGTGTGTGTGCTCAGGGACAACACATGTTGTGTAGATTTTAACACATGTAGTGTGTGTGCTCAGGGACAACACATGTTGTGTCAAATTTAACACACAACCTGTGTTATATCTTAACACACCTCTGTGTTTAGGGCTACACATTTTGTATTACCTTTAACACAACTAATGTGTTATTCCTCTTACACAGAAGTGTGTTGAAACCTTTTACACACTAATGTGTTATAGTTACACAACTTGTGTCAGATATGTGTCACATGTGACTATAGTCGGTGTGTATTTGCCAGAGTTACTTCCTGTGTTTTTACAACTGAGTGTTTGGATGAACACTGAAACGTATTGTTAACTTGTGTTTATGTAGTCCAGTGACGTTTAATAAAGAGTTTGTTTGAACATTTGGATGGTTTAGACATCATGAATCTACATAGACAAGCTCTTATTGAGAATAAGTTAAAATTGAGTTTTAGATATTGATGTTACATTGAATGTTTTATTTGAAGTCACCAGAATCGTGATTAATGGCTCCTTTATTTGAGCTCTTGACCCTTTACTCTTCTTTTAGTTTTTCTCTGGCTGCTTTAACTGTATTTTAATATAATACAATTTGTTATGGTGAGAGAAAATATGATCAGATTATACTTGATGATGTCATAATCAGCAAGTGCTGTTCTGATCAAGTATATGGATGGTGCGCATTAAATTTATTTGTGTGCTGTTAGTTATAACAATCTTGTGACACTACACCATGCTATCCAGCAGTGCAGAATAAGAATAAAAAAGTTTTCTGATAATTTTAATCTGCAACAGCAAGTAGTCAAACACAGACCTCAAGAATCAGCGTATGAATCTCAACAATGGTGACAAAAGAAAAGCTTCATGCCGCAATGCATGCTGGGAGTCATGGATGAGATTTGTACTATGGTGGCACCCAGAATGCATTGCAGCATTAAGCTTTTCATTTGTCACATTGTTGAGATTCATACGCTGATTCTTGAAGTCTGTTTGATACCTTAGACTGTAAGGCTCTTTATGAACTGTGTTTTTAAAAATGAATTTAAAGTTAATTGCAATATTCTTATCTTTTAAAAATCATCGTTTATATATTATATTCATCTTTTAAATATTAAACTCTTGCTAAGCTTAATAATCTTACATGTCCATGATGATAATATTATCATGTGGGCATATTGTTCCCATGACTATTTCTGCTATTTCATATGTGTTAAAATAAACACACATTTATAGCAATCAGAGAAAACTAATATTAAAGAGTCAAGGGTCAAGAGCCCAAATAAAACTGACACTAATCATGATTCTGGTGACTTTAAATGAAACATTCAGTGATTCGTCAACACCAAAAGCTGTTAATTCTCAATAAGAGCTTCTGTAGAGTCTGACAGAAATAAAGTTAATCTGGTTATTAATAACAAGTGAAAGCAGCATTTGAAAAAGACATTGAAAAAGAGGCATGATGTGATTGGCTGCAGAAAAAACACCCATTAATCTTTAAGTTTTCATGAATGCAGATTTAATTTATTTATTTGAATGTATTGCTTTATTTATTTTAGAGCATTTTATGGGATACCATATAAAATATACCTATAATTTTTTCATAAACACGAACTTCCTCCACCCAGTGCTATTCTATCCAGAGTTACATTTTAACACACATTGTGTGTTAAAAATATACACAACATGTGTCAAAATACCGTCAACACATCCTATGTGTTGTTTTTAACACATCTTTTTTTAGAGTGTACACAACATGTGTCAAAATACCATCAACACATCCTGTGTGTTGTTTTTAACACATCTTTTTTTAGAGTGTACACAACATGTGTCAAAATACCATCAACACATCCTGTGTGTTGTTTTTTAACACATCTTTTTTAGAGTGTATATATATATATATAGATAATTAATTACAACGAATTATAATCAATTATGAATATACAGATAGGCTATAGATCGATTTCAATAATAACCTTTAACAGAATTAATTTTACCTCGAATAATCTGTTCGTCCACCGGACAGACCGTACAATCTTCTTATCAATACTCAAGAAAGATTATTATTCTTATAAACTCTCAGCAATGGTTATTCTTCTGATCATGAAGAATAACTTTTCTGTTCTAGGTACTTCATAATATAAAGCTTGTAGCTTAAAATCACACATTTAAGAGACTTTGTTATGCCGTGTTCCAGGCAACCTGTAACCCGTGTTTTTTCAACCTTATACCCGTGAAAGTGCACTGGAACGCCAGTCAAACCCGTGACTTCCCACCCGTGAACTCGTACTAGAAATGTACTCCCAGTTACGAGCTCTGACGTCACATAGCCGCGAAACCATACAAAACAACAATGGCAGCCCTACGGATGCAGTGTTTCTGCAGGCGGTACACGGTGAAAATACACTTTAGGACAATATATTATCCACAAATGTTATGCATTATCAGCAGCTATTCTAGTGTTAACTAGTTTTCAGTTCATTGAGTGCAAGGACAAATTAATACCAAATTCATTTCCAAATATACAAATAAAGTAAAATAAAAGGTATAACAGCTTATCTTGCCTTCTTGCCTGCGTTTTTCCTCCTCCGTTTCCCTCAAATAAACAAGGAGTAAGCACCTTTGGCGACAGAAATTATTACAAATGCGCATAAGCCCCGTAAGGTCCACCATGCTGGTTTGTTTACATCTAGCTACCACAATTCCTTGCGCTCAGGTAGTTTGGCGTGACTGGCCTGGAATGCTACAAAGTCGTGAGTCGTGGTTTGAAGTTGTGATTTACGTGCTCAAAAACCTGCCTGGAACGCAGCATTAGGTGAGCAGCAGACAGAGACAATCAAGTGTATAATGGGTTTTAATAAATGAAACTATGAAAACACACGACTACATTTAAACAAAGAATACATTTTCAGAATAACGAAAGTAAAGAAAGAAAGAGAGAGAGAGAGAGAGAGATCACAGAATGGCAAATATCACAAACATTTAACCTTTGAGAGCCAGCAGAGAATCAAATCACCTTAAAGCAGGGGCAAACAATCTTAAACGCATCTAAATCTGGATAGAAATAATACTTGCATGGATCTTTGGTGCTGAGCAAGAATGCATGCATACATGCGTGCGTGCGTGTGTGTGTGTGTGTGATGATCCTCGCTGGGTCCTGAGTCCTGAGGAGCGCGCGTCGTTCGCGGGAAGTTTAAAAGTTTACTTGAAAGCGAAGTTGCAGAAAATTCAGGGTAAGTCCATTTCACTCGGAGATCGAAATAAATGAGCACAAGATTAAAACAAAGCAAGAAAAGAAGAATAGAAAAATAGAATACTAGAAGAAATAGAATACTAGAAAGAATAAAATACTGGAAGCCCAGGATGAGCCGCCGTCATCGTCCTTTAAGGAAAGCTTAGCTCACACCTCTTCTGGGTGAACTGACCAATCACCCTCAGAAACTTTCTTTGTCTCCTTCTGACAGCCTAATTTACATGGTTTATGAAGGTGTCAGAATTCGTAATTTCTACTCCCAAGAATGGTAAACATAGTATAATACATTTTAACGTAACCGACTATATATATTTAGCTAAGGCAAACCGAGAGGTTTAATTCGGTACCAAGAAAGATATGTCGGGAATGGTACAAAAGTAGAGATACATTCCTATGCTTGAATATAAGTTGAGTATGAGTTCAACTGACACAACTAGAAAGTCATCACTAGGTTAATATGAGGTGGGAAGCATGCATACACACAGAAATATATCATATAAATTTGGAATGACTTGTATTATGAGTTAAATGGAAGGAATGTTTATATATGTGTATTGGGAGTCTCTCCTAGGGCAAGTGAGCTGATTAAGATCTTTCTGAAGCTCTCGACAGAGATTGGGAGTGTTTCTGTTTAACTCCTATCATGCCACTAAAAGTGACAACGGGGCAATTTGATCCAGACTCTTCTGCGGTAAGCGTGTG
This sequence comes from Gila robusta, assembly GCA_030770095.1. Taxonomy (NCBI): domain Eukaryota; kingdom Metazoa; phylum Chordata; class Actinopteri; order Cypriniformes; family Leuciscidae; genus Gila; species Gila robusta. The sequence goes on from JAVALU010000651.1 coordinate 13,736, forward strand.
ATTTACATGAATGAGTCCAGTACACAGTAAAAACTCCAGTGTTAAATGAACTCTCCTGGGAGTTTATATGGCTCCAGACTCAAGAGTGTTAAAGTGTTAAAATATAAGTGTTAAATTAAAGTTAATGAGCTAATTAAGTGATTCATTGAGTGATGATTGACCTGTATTGAAGACACCTTATGTTAACAAGCAGAATCACTGAAGGAGAAAATCTAATTTTTTAAAACACCATTATGGAGATTAGTGTTTGTTTTAGTTAAGCTCTTGACCCTTAAATCATTAACTTCATATTGTGATTGACTGCTGTACCTGAGTTATAACAGCCAGATGAACAAATGGAAAAGGTGATCTGATGGTATTGGTTGTTATTTAACAATAACTATTTCACAATCATTTGACCTGTATCATTGAATTCATAGAGAGCCCAATTTCTGAGTTAGGTTTACTTTACGGGTTGGCGTGTATGGTTGGGTTGCGGAGAGATTGTGAGATTGTGGTTAGGTCTCAACAGCAGGAGGGATGTAGAGGTCAGTAAACTGGGCTGAGTTGAGTGGGGGACGGAGGGGGGTGACTCTGGGACGCCAGAGTCACTGTCGAGCCCTCTTGAGGTGTCGTGGGCTAGTCGACGAAACACTGAGGACGGAAGGTGCCCACTTGAAGACCCTAGAGATGTCCCCTACTCGGCTCAATCCAGACGGTTGTCGTGCTGGTCCACTAGGGAGACCACACTGTAGTTGCAGCCGTCATGTGTGCTGACGCGCCAAGTACACTGCAGCCGTTAACGCCGGACAGAAGGGGAGTCACACCACCATATGGAAAGAAGCGTAAATGGATGGAGAAGCATAGTTTACTGTAAAACTACGTCTTAGTGTTGCTTATCTTGGCGAAAGCCAAGTACAAATCAGCATGAAGTTTTAACATCTACTCTCATGTAATGGAAATCTTATTAATTATAGCAGCACTGGCCTTGTACAGCATATTTTTTTTAGCCTTTTCAATGAAATCCAAATGATCAAAAAAAAAAAAAAAATCTTAATAAACTATTTTTTTAGAAGTTTCTTTTTGTTTGTTTTTTATTGATTTGATCTTTTGGAATTTCACTTAAAAGGCTAAAAATGGTATGCTCTACAATGACAGTGCTGCTATAATCCATAAAGTAAACTTAACTCAGAAATTGGGTTCTATATGAGTTGAGTTATTTAGGTCAAATGATTGTGATATAATGATTATGTTAAAACACAACCAACACCATCAGATCACCTTTTCTATTTGATCATCTGGCTGTTATAACTCATGTAGAGTAGCCAAAAAAAAAACTCTAAAGTTAATGTTATGATGGTCAAGAGTCCAACTAAATCAAACACTAATCACCATAATGGTGACTTTAAATTCCGGTTTTCTCCTTCAGTGATTCTGCTTGTTAACATCAGGTGTCTTAAATAATGCTCAATCATCACTCAATTATTCACTTAATTATCTCATTAACTTTAACACTGCTTCAGTGTTAATTTAACACTCAGCTCAGAGTTTAATTGGATCGCTTAAAATGACTTAATTCCATGATGAAAAAATTATGTTTGTTTAACGTAACCTAGTTATGTGCAACCTGTTGACATAAAAAAGTTAAAGCCAACATATCAGAAACTGTTGACATAAAAAAGTTAATTAAAGCCAACATATCATTTATTTGAGTGTGTTGAAGTTACATGAACAAATTATGTTTGTTTAACGTAACCCAGTTATGTGCAACCTGTTGACATAAAAAAGTTAATTTATGGAACCTGTTGACATAACAAAGTTAATTAAAGCCAACGTATAATTTTTTTGAGTGTGTTGCCAGTCATGCTATAGGCAGAATCGGCCACAATCAGGACTGGTATGTCAACCCCTTGGATGTTCCTGCTGACTGGAGGGAAAAAGGTACCATCCTCTAGCTTGCGACACAGACGTGAACACTCAAAAACGTATGCATCGTGGCACTTCCCAGGCCAACCAACATCAAAATCAAGGAAGCTGTAAGTGTGGTCTACAAGTCCTTGAAGAACAACACTGTACCATCCTTTTCTGTTATAATAGTCGGTGGGATAGCTTGCTGGGGCAATGATTGGGATGGGATGATTGGGATCCAAAGCCCCAGCACACATGGGGAATCCCGTCTTCCTCTCAAATCCTGTGATGATGGCTTGGACTTGAGGGACAGTTATAGGCCTCTTCACAAAAACCCTCCTGAGTTTACTCAGTGTCTCACACACCTCCCAGAAGATATTACAGGCGGTGCTGGTTCCAATACCAAACAGGTTGGCAACATCGTGGAACTCAAACATTACTGGCAAGCTTGTAGATGATAACTGCTACCCTCTTCTCTAGAGGTACTGGATCCAACATGTTGGTAGTTTGAGGGTTGATGTATGGGTGCAGCTGGTCACAAAGGATATTGAAGGCCTCTTTGGGCATTCTGAAGTTGAGGTACCAATCATTGTCTTGAAAATTCTGAAGCACCTCTGTTTCCCAAAAGGAAGGGCCTCGCTCCCGTGTTGTTCTCTCATTGTACCATGATTTTGCTATAAAAGAGAGAAGGCGGTCAGTACACATTGTCAGTTTGAAGTGTTAATATTCAACACAGATGTTTATTTAATAAAAATCAGGGGAAGGCCTACATTTTATTACAAATTTAAGAACCTAAACTACAGAAAACGATTCGCATGCCATGAGAACAGTGACATAGAAAGTATTAAGAAATTTAAGAATGACATTTTGATTTTCAGATAATCTAAAAAAAAGTTAATACCTAAACCCAGCCCTGACTGACTTCACTGCATAACTATACAAGAAGAACACCAGAAAAAAACAACAGCCAACATTGCTTGCATTTGTGTATCACATTTTTATTACATATCTTTACTGTAGTCTGTATTCTTCACTGTATTTTTACAGTTTACACATGGGCTAGCAAGATTGATATAGTTTTTTAAAATAATTATTCATAGGCTGTTATCATTTAAATGTGCCATGTAGGCTGTTGATAGCAATGATAAATAAACAAAAATACTAATAATAAAAATAAACTATAACCATATAAAAAAAGTTTATACCCATATTATATTTCTTGTAGCCCAGTGGAAATATGGTTTCAATGGGCGACTATATGGCACTGTACACTGTGCGTATGGTTGAGGGTCCGGTTAGATGGATAAAAAAACATTTTACCAGGTTAAAATCTATTAGCTCATGCTTGCTTGATTTATTTGTAACATTAACCTCTAATTATGATGTGAACCCCCTCGCTTGATTGTGCATTATTTTTGATAAGCTATTGCTTGGAAATGTCTTGTCGTTATCTCTAGATGTATGATACAAACTGAAGAATGTTACTTACCGCATGCTGCTATACATGTCATCCATCTCCATCTAATCATTCTTTTTGTCTTCGCACTTGTGGTGGTTTTCAGTTTTTTCTTTCTGCAAATTGTATATGGTGTATAGCGATATGACCCAGCGCCCAAAACACTGTCAAAACACTCCAACACACTCCATTCTTTGTGAAAGATGGATAAAAAGCCACAAAAGAAAGAAATACCTTGAAAAAAAAAAAAATCCCCGCCAAATCAGAGATGCCGATTCGCACGGGACTAATATTATCACAGGACCTACGTTTTCGGCGAAATATGGTAGGTCATTTGAGGGGGAATTATTACTTTACAAATTACAGACATGGCCGATTCGCACGGGATTAACATCACAGACAATCTCCGCAATTATTACAAATGACTAGAGGTCACCAGGTAATACTTATCCCGTGCGAATAGGGCTTTAGTCGTATCTCCGACTTCTTGATTTGTTTTAATATTGTGCTCATTCATTTCGATCTCCGAGTGAAATGGACTTAGCCTGAATTTCCGGCAACTTCGCTTTCAAGTACACTTGTACAGTTTTTTTCGATTGCTAAACGACAGTGAGCACAACTGGAGCTACATGTGCAAAACTCAACTACAGTCTGCACAGCAGCAGTTCATGTGGACCAAACTCTAGTTCGTTTTTTATTTATTTAACCCTTATTTAACCAGGGAAATCCTTTGAGAACAAGTCTCTTTTACGAAGGAGCCCTGGCCAAGAAGGCCGCAATAAAAGTTCCACATAAAATACAAAATATAATAAATACAATAAACATACAAGACATAATACATTAACAATACAATGAATCAGCCACAAAAACAAAACAAAACAAAAAAAAAAAACATACAATGGCCTTACAACAGTTAGAAATACATGTAACAAATTACAATACAATAGACTTATCCTAATTTGGGAAGCAGGGACAGGTGCCCATTGAGCCTGCTTCCCGATACTTTACTAGCCTCTTAAAGTGACCAAAGGAGACCAAGTTATCAAGTTTTAAGTCATTCTGTAACAGGTTCCACGCTGATGGGGCAGAAATTCTAAATGCTTGCTTCCCTAACTCTGTTCGAGCCCTAGGCACAATCATGTGGAGATTATCATTAGACCGCAGAGAGCGAATATTGGCCTTGAAGGATAGAAGCCTACATAAATAAGGGGGCAATGTCCCAATAATGGATTTGTATATAAACAATCGCCACCGGGTTAGCCTGCGCTGAGCAAGGGAGGGCCACTGGACCAGATCATATAGAGTGCAACAATGTGTAAAGGGTTTGCACCCTGTAATGAATCTCAGTGCGCCATGATAAACTGAATCCAGTTGGTGCAAATATTTATTCGGGGCGTGCATATATAAAAAATCACCATAATCAATAAGAGACAGAAAAGTAACCTCGACCAATTTCTTCCTTGTTACAAGAGAAAAGCAGGCCCTATTCCTAAAATAGAACCCAAGCTTTAACCTAAGTTTCCGGGCTAAATTTTGGATATGAGCCTTAAAAGTCAAATGTTCATCAAGTAAAAGCCCGAAGTACTTATACTCAGCCACACGCTCTATTAGATTTCCCTGCAGAGTTACAATGTTTGGAGGGATAGCTGTGGAGTTCCTATTATTTGAGAACAAGACCGTCTTTGTTTTATTTGCATTCAACACAAGCTTCGAGTCAAAAAGCCAAGATTGTACAACGTCAAAGGCATCCTGCAGGTACTGAAAAGTCTGGTGAAGGGTTTCTCCACAACTGTAAATAATTGTGTCATCAGCATAAAAATGAAACAGAGCATTATGGACATTTGAACCAAGATCATTTACATAAATGGTAAATAAAAGTGGGCCCAGCACCGATCCCTGAGGAACCCCTGATACAACTTGTAAGAAACCTGAAGAAATACCGTCAAAGGTGACACATTGAGTCCTATCTGAGAGATAATTTTCAAACCAACCAACTGCCTTCTCAGAAAGACCAATGTTGAGCAGTCTCTGTTTTAAAGTACAATGGTTCACCGTATCAAAAGCTTTAGAAAGATCGATGAAAAGAGCTGCACACATCTTTTTGCTGTCCAGTGCCTCAATGATGTCATTCACCACCTTCAATGAAGCAGAGATGGTACTATGTTCCTTTCGGAATCCCGACTGAAACTCTGATAGGATATTATTAACACTCAGGAATTCTTTCAGTTGTTCACTTACTAGTCGTTCTAAGACCTTTGACAGCACAGACAAGTTGGAAATAGGCCTATAGTTGTTTAACAAAGTAGGATCTCCTCCCTTTAACAAAGGGAGGACATAAGCAGATTTCCAGATTGATGGCATAACATTCTGAACCAAAGACAAATTAAAAATATACATGAGCGGTTTAGCAATAAAATCTGCAGCAATTTTTAAAAAATATGGCTCTAAACAATCTGAGCCGGCAGGCTTTTTGATGTCCAATGACATTAGGGCTTTATGCACATCATCGATTGAGAACGGGGCAAAGGTAAAAGAAGAAGGCTGGCCAGCACAACATCTTCCCGCAGCATTACCATCAGAAGAGGAGGTTTTTGGAGATAAAGATTGGTCAAACAAAGAACCAGATGCAACAAAATGTTCATTAAAACATTCTAGCATCGCCGATCTTTCCGAGATAATAATATCGTCCCTAATGATATGGGGAGGCAGTTCATTATGAGATTTAGTTAATGAAATTGACTGGATAGACTTCCAAAAAGTCCTAGGGTTATTTAGATTGTCTGTAGTGGCCGCTAGATAGTATTCAGATTTAGCATGTCGGATAGCTGCTGTAAACTGGTTTCTTAGTCGTCTAAAATTAATCCTATCGGCCTCCACCCCAGAATTTCTAGCCTTTGCCCAAGCCTGATCCCTCTCGTGAAAAAGTTTGCTAAGCTCCTTCGAAAACCAAGGGTTGTCTCGTCCCTTGACTCTAAACTTACGCATAGGAGCATGTTTATTAATAAGCTGCAAAAATCCATCATGAAAGTATTTCCAGGCTAATTCAACATCATCAATAAGCCTAATGCTGTCCCAATTAAAACAGAATAAATCATGTGAAAAACCTTGTAAGGAGAAATGTTTCATATCACGTTTTTCAATGCATCGAGGCCTGGATTTTGGAATTTTTGCATTTCTAACTGCAGCAATCGTACAGTGATCACTAATGTCATTAGCAAACACGCCAATTTCAGAAAATTTATGAGGTTCATTTGTCAATAGCAAATCAATTAGAGTAGATTTCTCTGGATGTTTTGAATTTGGGCGAGTAGGAGATGAAATTAATTGTGTGAGATTTAATTCACTGCAAAGGCCCTTCATTCCGTCTGAAGCAGGTTTGAACCAGTCCCAGTTCATATCGCCTGCCAGGATAATCTCACTGTACTGCAGCTGTGATAAAAGCTGTGACAGCGTCAGAAGGGTTTCAGCTGCAGCAGAAGGTGGTCTGTAGCATCCAACAACAGTGACAGTCATGCCTTTGTACACCTCAACATTTAGGGCCAGAAATTCAAGTTGTTTACTCACAGATATAGACAGAACTACATTGGCAGTGAACTTCCTCTTTACATATATAGCCACGCCCCCAGCCTTACGAGGCCGGTCGGTTCTAAAGACATTGTATCCACTGATAACAATGTCTTTATCTGTGACTGATTAGAGAGCCATGTTTCTGAAAGAATTATAATATCTGCATCTGTGGATTTTGCCCAAATACGTAAAGAATCAATCTTAGGAAGCATACTTCGCATATTCAAATGAATAATGCCCAACCCAGACCGGTTTTTAAAATCAGCCGGAGTATTGCAGATTTTAGAGTCAATATCAACTGGGCCAGGATTTGGCTGCACATCACCACAAATAATTAACAACATAATGATCAAACATCTCTGTTTCATAGTTGCACCAAGGCTCACAGCATTTTTAGTATGTAATGAATTAAAAAACAACATAAGATCATTGTCAGCTTTTCAAAACAGCAAGGCACAGAGAACGGAGAAGGAATTCAGAAGGAACACTATAAAGGGGCTGTAGTTTTTGTAATTTTTGCACAAGTAGCTCTGGCCTAGAGCAAGTCATACTGGGAACAAATGAGGGACCCCACGCCTTCACTAGAGAGGTTTCATCGGAGACATTCATATGCCCATGTCCCCAGAGCAAGACAAGGCTCAGTAGAAGAAGTGTCATTTTCGGCACTGTAGAGTTGCAGCTTAAATAGAAGAGCAATTTGCTTGACAGATGACTGTGTGTGCAGGCAGAGAGAAGGCTGGAGAGTTTGGTAGTTCAGCGATCAAGCACAGGTGCAGGCAAAAAGGAAGTCTTACCAGTCGAAGCCAGGTGAAGCAACAATAAACATTCCATAGTTTACCAGTAAGGCCATGCAGAAAGCCTGTGGAAGACCATGTGGCAGGAAGACATGGGCAGCAGCAACAGCAAGAAGATGCAAGCCAAACAGCAAAAGCAGCATGCAGTGAGAGTTAATTGATTAGCCAGATCAGCAGGCAGCAGCAACCCAGCTAGAAATGGTTTGTTCTAAAAACGTTCTGGGAACATTACCATGAAGTTCTAATAATGTTTTCAGCGGGTAGTTTTATTTTGGTTCCCAGAATGTTCTCCTAAAACGAACGCAGCAAAAACTCCAGTGATAAAAGTTAATGAGATAATTAAGTGATTAATTTAGTGATGTTTGAGCATTATTGAAGACACCTGATGTTAACAAGCAGAATCACTGAAGAAGAAAATCTCAAATTGTAAGCCACCGTTATGGCGATAAGTGTTTGCTTTAGTTGGGCTCTTAACCTTTATACATTCACTTTAAATTTGTTTGTCTGCTGTTATTTATTTATAACAGTCAAATGAACAAAAAAAGTGTGATCTGATAGTGTTGGTTGTGTTCTGGCATAATCATGCTGTGATCTGAAAATGAATCTTATTGCGATAGTTTGGTTTAACTTGTTGGCAACAACTTTTTGATTCTACAGCATATGAATATAGTTATGTTTCTTATAATCAAAAATATTTAATAAACATTGTTCTGATCAAAACACTTTCAAATAAATTTATTTAGAAACACAGACATCAATAATCAGCCTGTGAATCTCAACAGTGGTGACAATAATAATGCATGTTGCAGTGGCTGCCACCAATCACAACTCATTAATGGCTCCCATCATGCATTGCGATATGAATAAATTATGATCGGAATTTTCTATGTAATTTACTTTTCCTAATTGAATATTCTGCTCGTCACCATTGTTGAGATGCATAGACTGAATCTTGAAGTCTGTGAGTGCCTATAAGACAGATTTTTTTTTTTTTTTAGAAACAACTTTTAGAAATCCTTTTTATTATAGCTAAAATTCTGCATATTTATTCAGAATCACAGTTATGCTGTAACCAACAACATAAATCAAAATCATAAAGTTCAAATGATGATTGTCATAATATAACCAACACCATCAGATCACTTTTTTCTTTGTTCATCTGGCAGTTATAACTCAGATACATCAGCCAAACAAAATCTAAAGTTAATAATATAAGGGTCAAGAGCCCAACTAAAGCAACCAATGATCGCCATAACGGTGGCTTACAATTTGTGATTTTCTCCTTCAGTGATTCTGCTTGTTAACATCAGGTGTCTTCAATAATGCTCAATCATCACTCAATTAATCACTTAATTATCTCCTTAACTTTAACACTCTTGAGTGTGGACTCATATACACTCCCAGGAGTGTTAATTTAACACTGGAGTTTTTGCTGTGTAGGATAATATTCTTGCTTTAACACGTCACATTACAAGTACGTTTTATAAAATACATTCCGTCATCTCAGGCCTCAATGATATCCTCAAAACATTTTGCGAACGTTGATTTGATAATGTTCCTCTGTTATTATGGAACATTGTATAATCTTTTATCTCAACAACTTTCCCAAAACATCCTCAAAATGTTACAGTTAAAACGTTATATCTTAGTTTACTTTTAACCTTATAGAAACATTATTTGAAATGAGAAAACATCCTTAAAACATTATTTGAACATTTCTTTAAAACATTAACCAAATAGGGAATGTTAGCCAATGTTCTGAGAACGTTCCCTGCTAGCTGGGAAACAATTCCAGCAAAAACTTAGCAGCTGAGATGGTCGGGCTCAGCAAACGTTAGACGTTAGACAAACATTTGACAAACAAACACTGCTACACATGTGCGGCCATCTTGGATTTTTTCATTGCTTGAACACAGTTTTCAAAACTCTACACACTTATCCCATGACCACACATTCAAAACACAATAGATTTCAGCCTTGTGCCTTTCAAACACTGCTGATAGCAATTTCAGCTGAAAGGCTAAGCAGGTGTCTTGTTTTAGACTTGTTAGTGAACACACACACACACACACACACACACATATATATATATATATATATATATATATATATATATATATATATATATATATATATATATATATATATATATATATATATATATATATATATATACACACATAGGTAGAGCTCACTTTTCCAAAATTAATTAAACTAATTTTCATTTTCCTTAAATAATTATGTTCTAAAATTTTAAATAAATCATGTGAAAGAATGTCACTTTTCTTTGAAGAAAATATTACTTTGTATGAAGTCAATGAAATTGTTCAAACTGTAAAGATGAAAAGTTTGTATTTTCTGTATTGGTGTTTGATGCTAGTGTTTTTACTCTCAGTGTGTTCTGAGTGTGTTATCTCAGCGAGGGTTGGGTAGTGTTTGGCTGCACTGAGCCTGTTTTGAGCATGTGTTAAGAGTTGTGTTGCTTGGAATGAGTTTTGTAGGTAATGTGAACTGTTTAGCTCAGGTGACTGTTGGTAGTGCAGACTGTTGTTAGAGTTTTGCACATGTAGCTCAAGTTGTGCCGACTGTCGTTTAGCAATCGAAAAAAAATGTAAACTTCCCGCGAACGACACGCGCTCCAGAAGAGCCGAAAGATCGCTTCAAACTCAGGACCCAGCAAGGATCATCATACACACACATGCATGCATTCTTGCTCAGCACCAAAGATCCATGCAAGTTTTATTTCTATTCAGATTTAGATGCGTTTAAGATTGTCTGCCCCTGCTTTAAGGTGATTTGATACTTTGCTGGCTCTCAAAGGTTAACTGTTTGTGATAAACTCTCTCTCTCTCTCTCTCTCTCTCTCTCTCTCTCTCTCTTTATTTACTTCTGGTGGACGAACAGATTATTTGAGGTGAAATTAATTATGTTAAAGGTTATTATGAAAATCGATCTATAACCTATCTGTATTCATAATTGATTATAATTATAATTAATGAGCTGATGAGTTGAATCAAGTGTGTTTGATTAGGGAGACAAAGAAAACGTGAAGTGTTGGTGGTTCTCCAGGACAGGTTTGAGAACCACTGCTCTACTACAATCAACAACGTAAACTTTCCAATATAAATAACACATATAATCAAAGATAATTATCTATAGGAGGTCAGGAAAGGAGTCTGCCACATGATGATTCTGTCATCATTGAGAGATAACTAAAATAACCCAATTAATTGTATCTCTGATTTTATTGCCATGACCAACATGTCATATAAATACAGAGTGACAGCAGCCAGAAAAAAACTGATGTTACTAGTCAAGAGTCAAGACCCCAACTAAAGACAACACCGATCACCATCATGGTAACTTCAAATGAAACAATAAATCCTCAACATCTAAACCTCTGTTAATTCTCAGACAGAACTGTAGATGTTTGACAGAAATAAAGTAAATCTGGTTAGTAATAAGTGAAGCTGGTAATGCTGTTTGTTGAGTTGTTTAATCCTCCTGTGCTGAGATCTTCAGATTTAATGTCTTTTATCTTCAGTTGATCTTAGGCTGTGGCTGAAGTCAGTTGTTGCCAGAATTCCCTGCGTGACACTTCACATTTGATGTTATTGCATTTAAATAATTATGTTTCTTCTTAGGTTTTGTTATCAGTTATGTACATTTGGAGTTTATATTACATTATATATTGTTTAATGAATATTAATGCCATTTTTTTAGAGTCATGTGTGTATGATGGTGTTTTGTATTTGTGTGTGTGACACTGTGCACCTTCTTTACATTGACATATGACACAGCTAGTGGATAATTAATGATGATGCACTTTGAATCATCATGCGGTTTTCTTTTTTACCACCTGTATAATTTTGGTGGTTATCAGAATATTACAAAGATGTAAAGCAGATTTTAATACTTTTGTGAAATTGAATGAGGATGTTTATTGGTTAATGAGATATAATGGTTGTTCTGTGAAAACTAAAAAGTTACTTCAGTATTGTTTATGGTAAAGTACTGGGAACCACTGCTGATGTTTTTTTATACCATACATTTAAGTCTGGCTGATGGTTTTCTTTCTTTTTTTCTCGCCGTAATTGTAAGTCCAAAGTAAGGTTTTTTTACCTTATATTTTTGACGATAAAATACTGGCAACCAACCTGACATTTTTTTACCGTAAATTTCACAGGTTTTTTTACATTGTGTATTTTTTTGCCCGTAAATTTAAGTCCCGTAAAACACAAAAGGTTGCCACCATATTTCTTAAAATACTGGCAACCACAGCTGCCGGTTTTTTATCGTAAATTTAAATTTCCTTTCTCAAATCATTCAGCCTATTTCATACACCATTGTACATCACATTTCTGATTAATTAATTCCTCTACCTGAAGACCTAAACCTCCTGCTGTGAATAATCAACCTGTTCACTTTTTGAAATGTTTTGGGGTCCTTTGCGCATTAGCCTAGTTAGATTTAATGTTTTTCTGTTGATTTAATCTTAAGCTGTGGCTGGAAGTCAGTTGTAGTTCTTGTGTTTCTCTTTCCTTCAGTGATTCTGCTTTTTATCATCAGGTTTCTTCAATAATCAAACAATCATCACTCAATTAATCACTTAATTATCTAATTAACTCTAACACAGCTTCTGTTTCTTTGAACACTCTGCTGATGTTTCCCGTATGAACATCTAGCGATGGTAATTCAACACTGGGGAATTTACTGTGTGAAGTGACGTGAAGGATAAACAAGATCTGATTCACTGGTCATTACATCAGCTTACAGACACAAAGCAAAAAACACTGTTTAGACTTACACAGAATAACAGAGATGAGAGGATGAGTTTTTATAAAACCTGAAACATGAAGAATAAGTCAATAAAAAACAACTGAAATTGTATTGGATTGAGTCTGAGAAAACTACATTCATCATATGTTCACAGTTCATGAGGTTTTTGGGACAATGAGAGCCAACCTTTAAACACAAGAAGAATACTCACCTTTAGGAAAGGAAGCCATTGGCAGTTTTGACAGTCCAGTTTATTTCTGTTTATCCACAAACCAGTTCAGAGAACAAGTTTCCTTTACAGTTAGAGAATAAACAAATTAGCCATTGTATGTACGTAAAAAAAGCTTTGTTTTCTCTTTGTTTCAAACACAGATGTAAAATGTTGTATTCTGCAACATTTATGATTTTGTTTAAGAGTTCAAATTGAGACTTTTAATTGTCAAAGCATATGCAATAAAGGAGAAAATTATGCTCTTGTGTTTTCCTAGAAATTGAATTAATCATCTTCACAAGCTGTTTCTCAAAAACATCAGACCTGAAAATTGTTGTATACCTACAAGTGTTCTGGAGTTATTCATAAAGTTTCATCCAACTGTAACACATCAATACATGTTTTAGACATAAAGACTGACGAGGATCATTATGAGCAGAAAGAAGCTCTTACCTGATATAATCTGATATACAGTGACCCTCAGCAGACACGACTGACTGAAGAAAAAGTTTGTGTGTGTTGAGATGATATAGTGAAGTTAGCTGTCAATCATTCTAATGAGGAAATATGTTGTCTGCTGTTTTCCTTCCTCAAATTCAAATACAACTTTCCACATAATGCTACACAACCAATTCCCAATGTTAAAACGATACCTATTTTGTGTTATTCCATTTCAGTGGTTACTTAGAAATTTGAATCTGAATTTTTTTTTTCCCTAGGGGGCGCCCCGTTGCCCCCGGTATCGGGGGCGTTGGTTTGTAACAGGTTAAACCAACACTGTTCAGAGCATATATGGCCCCACTCCGCAGAGTGTTAAAGTAACACTGAAGCAGTGATAAAGTTAGTTCGATAATTAAGTGATTAATTAAGTGATGATTGAGCATTAGATGATTGAGCATTAGAGCATTCAACAAGCAGAATCACCAAAGTGAAGAGTAACAATTTTAAGTCACAATTAGGAGGCCACGGGAGAGGATATGTCAGTGGTCTCCAATGTGCTGCCCGCGGGCACGTGTTAGCCCATATGGAGCCTGTGAGTTGCCCGCTTTTCTATTAATTCTTTCTATAAATAGCCCCAACTTGCCAATAGCGATCCACTGTACATCGGGGCTCCAGACTTCGACTAAATTGTATCATTTTGCAACCCTTTTTCGTGCCGGTGTGACTAAAATTTTGCACTGTTGCCTCTACAAATATTCCGACTCTCTTTATTATGCGCTGTCATTTGTGTTGCGTATGAGAATCATCAAATGGCAAAAGCGGAACGAAACTTATTTGAACTGTGCAGCGCGGAGCATTTATCAAAAAACAGAGATCGCGCTACTGCGTTTAAATGCGGGGCTGCTGGCTGATCTTATTCACGCATACATTATTAAACCGAGCTGCTCGAGCCACTGAGAAGCATTTGAATTCAGCACATAATTTTCTATCTCTATCATAAACATGAGTTTGTGACTGAAACTAAAGCAAGATGAAACATTGCTGATATTTGTATTAAATTGACGTATTAAAACAGGAGAAACATTGTTAATTTAATCTATTCACATTTAATTTAAAACTATTTTGAGACAAACACAAACCTCAAGATTCAGCGTGTGAATCTCAATAACGGTGACATGCTTCATGCCGCAATGCATTCTGGGTGCATCATGCAAAACTCATCAGTGGCTCCCAGAATGCATTGCATCATGAAGCATGTCACAGTTATTGAAATTCACAATGATTCTTGAAGTTTGAGTGTGTCTAGATGAAGCAGAAGTTTATTTTTTTTATTTTTTTATTATTTTACAGATTTTCTTATTTAAACAAGGTTGGATGTCATGCTGCAGAAACATTACTATAATAAATTGTATGAAATTAAAGGGATACTTCAGGATTTAGCATTACGCTTTGTATCAGTAGAAAACCATTAGTATTTTCGAATAACCGTGCTCCCCCTCCCTCATTTCCCCCTGATATGAGAGATTTATGTATTTTTAGTCTGAAAAAAATCCTCCGATGACGCAAAAATCGTCATTTTACCCCCGGCTAAAGTCGCAGAATCTAATTATGAGTAAAAGAGCGTCAAAGTAGTCATAGCCATACAAATGACAAAAATAGGTCATGTGTGTTTATTGCTGTAAATGATAGATTATACCAAGGGTTTTGAGATGCAATACTCACATTTTCATTTATAACATGATAAATACTAAAATTCATGATTTTATTGACACTACATTATACTTTTGCGCAAAAAAATAAAAAAATACCGGACGTGCGCTTTCTATACATTTCAATCGTCTCTGGGTTTATTTTTCGGCGCAACAACACGTGCTGATTCTTATATCATTCAGTTCAGGAACTTCTTTTCTACTTATTATTAGAAAGAGTGAACAGACCTTAATATCAATCCGCACGAGCGGCAATCCCCACCCAGCACCAGACGTCATTAAGACGGCCCGTCATAGCCTTCATTTAGCCCAAAAATAGGCGTTGAAAATTGGGCTTTGTTTGGTCCGTCTGATTTGGTAAAAATTTAGCCCAAACATAGACGTTGAAAATTGGACTTTGTTTGGTCCGTCTAATTTGGTCCAAATTTAGTCCAAACATAGACGTTGAAAATTGGTCTTTGTTTGGTCCGTCTGATTTAGTCCAATTTTAGTCCAAAAAAAGTTTGGAAATTTTTGGACCACATATAGCCCTAATATAGCATAAACATAATTAAAGTCAATTGTAGCAAGTGAAGAAATAGATTGTAGAAATACTTTCAAAGTTACGTGCCACTGCACATCCTAGAAATACATTATTTGTAAGCACCTATATGATCGTAAACCATATAAAACATAGACCTAAATAAGCGCTCCCTAGTGATTTATATGTTGTTGAAAACACTTGTGCTGTATTTTAGTGGCCTACGCCTATTTCTGAACATTTGTTAACAATCACTACATTTAATATTCCTATAATGCATCCATAAAAACATTAAACATCACAGTAGTTACAGTTTTTCTCAATCGATTTGGTACATTTCTCCAAACTCAGGTAACTGCTCTCAAAACATTTAACACAGTGATCTGTACACTTTGTAATTGTCCTAAACAGATAGTAAATTCTCCTTCATTTCATGCAAATTACAAATCAAAAGCATTATTTTCTCTAAACACTGTGCACAAAATTCCCTAATGTTATCACAGCAGTTGATACAGCCAACCAAATCTTTAAAATATCAGGAAAAACATTTGCAACTTTTACATTTGTCTTCACAAAGATCACAAGCATTTTTGTACCATTTTCAAAATACAACAAACAAAACTCTGTGGATTGTAAAATAGTCAGTTGCACACCTTATGTCCTCAATTAAACCCAAATTGATATCTGATGAGTTAGTAATCCACTCAACATAGAAAATGCCAATTTCCTAATTGTTCACACAGCTGTCTTAATTACAACAACTACAAAAGGGGAAGAGAAAAACAACAAAGAAGACGAATGAGGAGAAAAGACAATAAAAAGAAGAAGAATGAGCAGTGGAAAAGGAAGAGGTGTAAGAGTGAGAAGCGGTGGACAGGGTAGAAGGAGAAGAAGAGGAGATGGAGAAAGAGCAAGAAGAGCTGAAGATGTAGAAGGAGCAAGAAGAGCTGAAGATGTTGGAGAAAGAAGAGCTGAGGATGTAGGAGAAAGAGAAAGAAGAGCTGAAGATGTAGGAGAAGGAGCAAGAAGAGCTGAGGATGTAGGAGAAAGAAGAGCTGAAGATGTAGGAGAAAGAAGAGCTGAGGATGTAGGAGAAAGAAGAGCTGAGGATGTAGGAGAAAGAAGAGCTGAGGATGTAGGAGAAAGAAGAGCTGAAGATGTAGGAGAAAGAAGAGCTGAGGATGTAGGAGAAAGAAGAGCTGAGGATGTAGGAAGAGGAGAAGATAGAGGAGTAGAGGGAGAGGAGTAGAGGGAGAGGGAGAACTCATTCTACAATGAGTCCATGTAGTCTTATTTGACATAGGTCTAGATTTCTACAGTAAATGTTCTTGCTTGTCCAAACATTTTTCAGAATTGAAGTTAGAGAACATTGGACGAACAAGACTTCTTTCAATTGAACAACAGCATGCCATTGTTGACATGGTGGCCCAGAACAACACCCTCCGCCTAAAAGAAATTCAGCAAAGAATAACACAGGATAATCAACTGTTCCACAATATCCACCAATGCAGTCTCTCCACAATTGATCGTGTTCTAAGGAGAAATTCAATCCGAATGAAGCAAGTATACAAAGTGCCCTTGGAGAGGAACTCTGTTTGAGTCCACCCTGCAAGATTACTGTTATAAACATGAGCCTCGTCCGAAAGGCAAAGGGGGAGGTGTTGCTGTAATTTATAGTAATATTTTTAAAACCACTAAGAAATCTAGTTTTAAATATAATTCTTTTGAAGTGTTGGTGCTTAATGTAAAAATATATAGTGTAAACAATAAATCACGTTTGAGAATTCTGCTGGCTACTGTATACAGGCCACCAGGGCACCATAAAGATTTTATCAAAGAATTTGCTGACTTTCTATCAGAATTAGTATTGGCTGCAGATAAAGTCCTAATTGTTGGTGATTTTAATATACATGTAGATAATGAAAAAGATACATTGAGATTGGCATTTAAAGACATTATAAACTCAATTGGAGTTAGACAACACGTGTCAGGACCTACTCATTGTCGTAATCATACGCTAGATCTAATACTATCACATGGAATAGATGTTGATGCCGTTGAAATTCTGCAGCAGAGCGACGACATCTCAGATCATTATCTAGTCTCGTGTAAATTACATTTAGCCAAGGCTGCAAAGCCGACTCCATGTTATAAATATGTTAGACCTATCACTTCTGCCACTAAAGATTGCTTTATCAATAATCTTCCTAATCAGTTTCATCATCTCAGCATCCCGGATAGCTTAGAAGAACTTGATATTGCAACAGAAACGTTTAACTCTCTCTTTTCCAGCACTTTAGACACAGTTGCTCCGTTGCGCTTAAAGAAGATTAAAGAAAATAATCCAACGCCGTGGTACAACGAGCACACCCGGGCCCTTAAGAGAGCAGCCAGAAAAATGGAGCGAAACTGGAAGAAAACAAAACTAGAGGTATTTCGGATTTCATGGAAGGAGAGCTCGATTGCTTACAGAGAGGCCTTAAAAACTGCTAGATCTGCTTATTTTTCGACCCTATTAGAAGAAAATAAACATAATCCTAGGTATTTATTTGAACAAGTGGCTAAACTAACGAAAAAGAAAGCTTCAAGCCCAGAAGTTTCCAAGAAACACAGCAGTAATGACTTTATGAACTTCTTCACTTATAAGATCTATAATATCAGGGACAAAATTATAACTATGCAACCGTCTACTACAGTAGCGCATCAGGGAGTGCATTGTAGTCTCCATGAGGAACATTTTGATTCATTTGTTGCTATAGGAGAGGAAGAATTTTGCAAACTTGTTAATTCATCTAAATCGACAACTTGTATGTTAGACCCTATACCGACTACGCTACTGAAAGAGATACTTCCAGAGGTCATAGATCCTCTTCTTAATATCATTAATTCGTCTTTGTCTCTAGGATATGTACCAAAAACCTTTAAGCTGGCTATGATTAAACCGCTTGTTAAAAAACCACAACTTGATCCTACAGAATTAGTCAATTACAGGCCAATCTCGAATCTGCCTTTTCTGTCAAAGATACTAGAAAAAGCAGTATCCTCACAACTGTGTTCCTTTTTAGAAAGAAATAATATCTGCGAGGATTTTCAGTCCGGATTTAGACCGTACCATAGTACCGAGACTGCTCTCATTAAAGTCACAAATGATTTGCTCTTATCATCCGATCGTGGTTGTATCTCTCTATTAGTGTTACTCGATCTTAGTGCGGCATTTGATACTATCGACCACAACATTCTTTTAAATAGACTAGAAAGCTATGTTGGCATTAGTGGAATTGCACTAGCATGGTTTAAATCATACTTATCTGACCGTTTTCAGTTTGTAGCAGTAAATGAAAAGATGTCTTATCAATCACAAGTTCAGTATGGCGTACCACGAGGCTCAGTAATAGGACCGCTGCTGTTCACTCTGTACATGCTACCATTAGGAGATATCATTAGGAAATATGGAATTAGCTTTCACTGTTATGCTGATGATACTCAGCTTTATATTTCTTCAAAACCTAACGAAACTTACCAATTCACAAAATTAACGGAATGCATAGCTGATATAAAAAATTGGATGACCAGTAATTTCTTACTACTAAATTCTGAAAAAACAGAGATTCTAATCATTGGACAAAAAACTTCCACACGTAATAACCTAGAATACTGTCTAACACTTGATGGCTGCTCTGTTAAGTCTTCGTCGTCAGTTAGGAACCTGGGTGTGCTCTTTGATACCAATCTTTCATTTGAAAGTCACGTGTCTAGTATCTGTAAATCCGCATTTTTCCATCTTAAAAATATATCTAAATTACGTCATATGCTCTCACTGACAAATGTGGAAAAATTAGTTCATGCGTTCATGACCTCAAGGCTAGATTATTGTAATGCTCTACTGGGTGGTTGCCCTGCACGCTTAATAAACAAACTACAGCTAGTTCAAAACGCAGCAGCTAGAGTTCTTACCAGAACCAGGAAGTATGACCATATTAGCCCGGTTCTGTCAACACTGCATTGGCTGCCTATTAAACATCGTATAAATTTTAAAATATTGCTGATTACTTACAAAGCACTAAATGGTTTAGCTCCCCAGTACTTGAGCGAGCTCTTAACGCATTATAGTCCTTCACGTCTATTGCGATCTCAAAATTCTGGCCAGTTAATAATACCTAGAATATCAAAATCGACTGCTGGCGGTAGATCCTTTTCCTATTTAGCACCAAAACTTTGGAACAATCTTCCTAACATGGTCCGGGAAGCAGACACAGTCTGTCAGTTTAAATCTAGACTAAAAACACATCTCTTTGGCTTAGCATACACATAGCACTCTATAGACTTCTATAATTCAATGTTAGGCTGCATAGTTTAGATCAGCCGGAACCGGGAACACTTCCCATGATTCCTGATGTACTTTGTACATCATGGGAAGGATGGCGTCTACGCTAATATTAGTCTCTCTGTTTATCCCGAGGTTTACCGCAAACCACCGGATCCAGGCCATATCCAGATCTGAGTCAGGACCCTCGCATGGACACGACGACAACGCATCCCTGAAGTGCCAGCCTCATGAACACTGAAGGCCTCATGGACACCTCAACACACTCATCTCCACACCGGCGTGATGACTCCGACCCCAACCAGATGAACTGGATAAATATCGTGAAAGTTCTGATCACATCTGACTCCTGACATTATGCTGCCTAAATCATAATCATTCACTGTACGTTCGTTGGCCAAAGGAGGACTGGCCCCCCGACTGAGCCTGGGTTCTCCTAAGGTTTTTTTCTCCATTCTGTCACCTGATGGAGTTTTGGTTCCTTGCCACTGTTGCCTTTTTCGTCTCTCTTCACCTTTGTCGCCATTGGCTTTTGGCTTGCTTAGTTGGGGACATTTAACATTTAATTTTGAATTTAACAATACTATTATAACATTATTTTCCTGTTTTCTCTGTGAAGCTGCTTTGAAACAATTTGTATTGTAAAAAGCACTATATAAATAAAGGTGACTTGACTTGACTTGACTAGAGTGAAGGAGTTGCAATTCCAGTTTGTTCAAGTATGTGCAACCCAATTACTGCACTTTTACTGTCAACACAAAGATATATTTTTTCTGAATTTAAAGTATGTGTCCATAAACTATTCCATGCTACTGTAAGTGAAAATATTTAGGCATATCTATGTATACTGCTGCTTCAAAGTGTGAACTCAAACTTCAGCAACAGTTTCACAGTAGTATTGACTGCAATCAATGCCATTACTGTAAAACACTAACTTACTGTATTGTACCTTGTGTTCTTTTTACTCTAGAGAATATTGGAGTTGGATAGCAGTGCAACTCATTATGAGTACCTGTATATTGATGAAGCAGGCTTCAATCTTCACAAAAAAAGGAGAAGCGGGAGAAATGTGATTGGCCAGCGTGCTACAGTCAATGTCCCTGGACAACGAGGAGGCAACATCACTCTCTGTGCCACAATTTCTACAACTGGTGTTGTGGCACATAATGCTGTCTTGGGACCATACAACACAGCAAAGCTCCTACATTTTTTAAACCTCCTCAATGAAATCCTCTTTCCGCAGGGTGATCAGGAGCAAATGGTTTGGAATTTTGTAATTGTTTGGGACAATGTCCAATTCCACCATTCAGCACTAGTGCGAGAGTGGTTTGAGAATCATCCACATTTCAGGATGGTGTTCCTTCCACCATATTCTCCTTTCCTGAATCCAATTGAGAAATTATTCTCCTCTTGGAGATGGAAAGTACATGATCGCAACCCTTACAACCAAGTAAGTCTTCTTCAAGCAATGGAAGAGGCCTGTGGAGATATTGGGGCACAAGCATGTCAAGGATGGATACAGCATTCAAGGCGTTTTTTCCCACGATGCATAACTCGTAAAAATATTTGCTGTGATGTTGATGAAATTCTCTGGCCAGATGTAATTGAGAGGCATGATCAATTAATTGATTCAATGATTGCAGGTTTATTTATTTATTTATTTATTTTTTTACCTATGTACTTATTTGCATAATTTTTGTTTGTTTGTGGGGTGACAACTCATTGTTATAAACCTGAACTCCTCATTAAAGAACTTAATGAAAAACATGTATTTTCATTTATTTCTTTGTGTATCTTCGGCTGAATTTGTTATTGAATCAACAGAGAACACACTTTTAGTTTTGGTGTTAATATTGAATTTTAATAAATGCATTACTAGAATAAAATGCTGTGTTTCATTGTGCAGTGAATACTTAACTGTTTCGCCAACATAAGAGTGTGTTTAGTTTGCTGTGTTAACTGTTTTGAGAGCAGTTACCTGAGTTTGGAGAAATGTACCAAATCGATTGAGAAAAACTGTAAAACACCATAGACCCCAATAAACAACAGCACTTAAATAGGCTATAAATAACTGCATATGAATATATTCACATATATGTGAAGCACTGTTAAATAAATTGAAATACATCTAGTATATTTGAAATATATTTAAAAAATACTTGGAACATAAAGCTTATAAATTGTTCCTCATGTTACATCTGTAAATTTGTGTATTTGAGAAAATATGTCCATGCCTTATAGTAAACGTGGTGTAGAAATAAAATTGTAAAAACCATATTTCTAAAGCTATATATTATATTATAATATAGCCTATTATATATAAATGACTACATTGTTTTACATTTTCAATGCTTTCATATGCTCATTCCATTTACAGTTTGAGATGGCCACAGGCCTACTATCCACTTAATAATGTATCAAGTTTCAGGATATTTTATCTGATTATCAAATAATTCCCTCCATCAATTTTACGTTTATGTAAATTCTGCGTGACTTCTACGTGTTTTAATGGGCGCGCGCTGAACATTCAAGCTGCATTTGAACTGGAGCGGAGACAACTCCGACTCTCACTGTTGTTTTCACTACTTTCAGGTAAGTTTAGTCCCCAACATTACACAAATAGTACATACAAATGTTTCTGACACTTTCTTTCATGTAAATGACTCGCATCCGTTGAATATTTACTTTATATAAATGGTTTAGTGTCTTCGAAAAAGTCCGATAGCATCTCAACCGTTAGGCCGTGTGTCCACCAAAGCGTTTTTAGCGACTGAAAACGCTAGGCGCTCTGCTGAAAACGCCTAGCACTGGACGCTTGAGAGTGTTTTGGCAGCGCTGCGTTTTTTCAGTTGAGACGATTCGTTGCTATGATACAGAATATCCGCAGCACAGTTTACTTGTAACTGATTTCGTAGATAATTTGTTTCATACTAAAAAAATATTTTTCATCCATTTTGTTCGGTTAGCTCTGCTGGTTGATGCCTTTGTACAGAAAGAATGTTGTTACAGTTGGTCGGTGTGGTATTTGTCCCGCCCTTCCTCCACTGTGATTGGACGGCTGTGTAAAAAGTGACAGTGATGAGCGCAGCGTTTTACCCAAAGTTGAACATTTTTCAACTCTCGGCGACCAGTAAAAAACGCAGAACGCTCAGCACTTGAGCGTTAAATACACACTCAGCGCCTCGTTACGCTCATGGCGTTTAAAAAACGCGGCGCTCCCATTGAATACAATTAGAATTTTACGCCAGGTGCGTGAAAAAACGCTTTGGTGGACACACGGCCTTAGGCTAGCCGCTAACTAGAGGTAAGTTAGGTTAACTATAGACTTGAGCTGTAAGTTTGGGCTTTTAATCGCATCTTATGAGTAGCTGATAGATTTGTATAGTTTTGTTCAGGTTTTGCTGGCAATTGGTCAATGGATGAATGGAAGTAAGCTAATTTATTTAACCTAAAAGTATGGTTAATTCATAGTTTTCACGTGATGTCACACCATTATAGAAACGCCCACCTGGAGAGCAAAATAAGGCTTTCCTCCATTTTGCCCGCCAGTCATTTTTATCAGGTTTGTAGTAAGCATTAATGTAGTAAAACAGTGTTATTAAAAGATCAAATTCAATAAATACCGCTTATTGATGATGCATACTTTGTTCAGGTAAGCAGATGAACATAGAACACATTATTTATAACTTATGTAAGGAACTCAGCTTTTTGGAAATATTAATAATCAATAATATCTTGTTATTATTAATTATAAATATTTGGGTCAGTTAATTGGATTAACTTGATGTGGCTGAATTAAAATTACAATCAATTAATCAGTTCGTCCAACGAACTCTTTTGATTATTAATTTATTCTAAGAAAAGGGTATCTTCCATGGCCACAGAAGAATAATTATTTCTTCGCATATACCGCACGTTGAGCCAGTAGCAAAAACCGTGATCATAAAGTGACAATGTGTTGCAAACAAAGCAGAACCAAATACATATTATGTACAAGTTTTATTAACTAAATATAGATATTTATATGAATATAAATAAACTAAACAACATACACACATGAATACATAAATAGGTTAGTGATAGGATGAAATTGGAAACCGGAAGAGGGTCTATGAGAAGAACCATCAGAATTTAATTTTCACATTTCATTGAATTGAATACTTGCATTTGTAATGGGAACAATTCTTGAAGTTGTTGAAAATTGAAGTCGTTGATGGTTCCGGCAGTGTCAAGTGGAAGTTGGTTGAGCGTTCTCTTTCTCCAGGAACGCATGATTGGTTTGATCAAGGCCTGGGACTCTGTTGAGGCCACGCCGAGTACCCAGGAGAAGTGAGGAAGTCGGAAGGATGGGTGATTGGAGTCGTTGTTGGTTGGAGTCTTTGTTCCAAAACTCCTGAGATTGTCTTTGGTTCTTTGTGAGAGAGTCTCCTCTCTTTTCCATGTGGCCGGATCTGGTTGGGATCCAGGCCTGCTGGAAGGCCTCTTGGCCCCCATGGAGGGGGGAGGGGAGGTTTCCCCGTATCACCCGAGACAGTGTTTGCGGCAGGATGGAAAACCAAGAGAGGGCGGTCACTGTTGCCTGCCTCTCAAATAGTCTGAAAAAAGAACCAACCCCTAAGGTTTGAATGGACCTATGAGTAAGGTGACATGTCCACGAGGGGAAGCGGCTCTTAGTTGATTTATGGTCTTTGTCCCCAGCGTGCTTAGACTGTTCATTCAAGCTTAAATAGACATAACAAATTCAAATTGCATTCTAAGAGAAGGTGATGTACATCAAAGTATGTGTCATTAAATGAGGATTAATTAGGTAGGAAGAATGATACAGATGAAGTTATATTGACAGTTGGGTCATTGTGCAACCACATACACCCCAATCAAACATACCATGTTGTTATACCTAATAGTACAAAACTGTAGTACAGTTTACATTACTGTGTAAATCATCACAGTTTCTGTGAGGCATGTTCCTTCATAGATCAGAGTAATACCGCAAAATTTATTTAATTAAAGATTGTCTCTCTCTCTTAAGCATGTGGCGCATGTGGCCACATTCCTTTGAGGTCGTAAAAGTCTGTTATCAGTCTTAAAGTGTTTTGTAACCGGACACCCGGCTGACAAAGTAACTTCATTTGTGAGGTTAGTTTTGGGGGAGAGTTTCATAGACCTTTATATTGATTAAATATAGTGAATATGAATAATTAGTATGTGTCTGAATGGTCCAGACCCTACACTTAATAATATTGGTTGCCTTCTTTCTCTTTTCAGTATTGTTTGCCATCTAGTGCTGATCACAGAGTTTAGCTCCAACTTCAATTAAGCAGACCTGAGCAGGTGATCCAGGATCACAGAGACTCTGCAGGACTTTGGTCTGGACTCCAGTGTTGTAAGTTCAGAACATATTGCAGGAGATCTCAACATTGTCTCTCAAGGTCCACTTATATGCAGAGTTTTAAAACACAAACCAATATTATATTTCAGCATAAATATACATCACTAGACAGGTCATGTCTAACAAAGCAAACATTTACAATTTATCTATGACTGAAATCTTGCATGTATATGTAGAGGGAAAACTCAAGCGTATACTTTACATTTTGGACAACCATTTTTTCTTTTACATTTAGATTTTAGTTATTGTTTTCTTTCTCACTTTAGATGCTGGAGAAAAAACAGCCAGGCTAAAGCATTCTGTTATGGCTCAATAATCTGGGGTTGGGATGGTGGAAGGAGCAGAAGATCAGAGATCAGGAAGAGATGTATTGGTGCCCCTAAGGGAACTAATGTGATTTACATAATGTGTCAAATTACCAAATATTTTCATCACTCACCTTCATGTCGTTGCAAACCTGTAAGACTTTCGTTCATCTTTGAAACACAAATGTAGATCTTTTAAATGAAATCTGAGAGCTTTCTGTCCCTCCATTTCACAGTTTATGCAACTACAACTTTCAAGCTTCAGAAAGGTAGTCAAGACAATGGCCCTCAATTATCATTCTTGCGTAGAAACGGGCGTATATGTTGGCGTAAGATTATGCTTACACTCCTCTCACCGCATGATTTATGAAGCTGTGCGTACCTTTGAAATCCAGGTGTACGCAATACCTGCCCTTGATAAATGCCGCGGCTGAAAACGATTGTCATTAGAATAACACGCCCCTATATATTCAAGTATCCGCTTCCCCCACGCCCTCATTTTACGCCATGGACACACGGAAGATGGCAAAGAGGAGACACTTCTCCGACGTGGAGATCGAGACCATCACCATCATGAAAAATTATTATTAAATCAAACAACAATATTGTTGATCATAAATTCAAAGTTAATTGTATTTTTTTTTTCAAAACGCTATAAATCCATCCATTTTTTGTCTTAAAAAAAACAACAACAACAAGAGAACATGCAACATATAATCAGGGACTCATACTATAAATGAATATAAATTAAATAAGTGCAACTGCATGAAATAAATAAAAGCCAAACAAAATAAATAGTAAAATAAATTAAATAGTAAAAATAAAATAAATATTTCTAATGTCACGTTCCAATATTGTCCACCACATAAAACAAATAATTTAAAAATAACACACAAATACAGTCCTTAAATACAACAATGTTAAAAATACATTCGAATCAGTTAGTAACACATTTAGGCTAATAGTCATTCGTGCCGAACTTGAAAAAAGTAATGATAACAATATTCAGGCCTACTATTAGGCTACGTGTTGTAGCCATTAACTAAGTGCATTTAGTTTCATATTTGTTAAAAAATTATTATTTTATTTTTTCCCCATCTATGTTGATTATGAAAAGTGAACATAGGCTAAGATACGATGCGCAATATATATCGGGAGACATGCTCAGACATGATTTTGGCCACTTAATTAAGTTTTGTTTTGTAGAAAGCCTTTCTTTAAAGTGAATTTCGTTTTGTATAAATTGTATCTTAATTTTAATATTTTTTTCATCAACCAATTGCCTGGATTTAATAAATAAGAAGCAAATAGCAGACAATATAATCATGAGTCATGACATGGAGGCGCGGGCGCGGCCCCTTGCATTGCACGTGAACTGGAGCGCATCTCATCACAAATTAAACGAAACTCAGTATATGCCTCACAGACATGAGAAATATATCTATAAAGAAAGCTTGAAATGTCTTTAAACTAAACAATTATAAATGAAAATAAATAGGCTACTCTCTCTATAGGCGCGTTCACTACGGAGATGGTGATCATCAATTTCATCTTTGCAGACACAACACTAGTTTATTAATAGAAATAAAATACAAATTTATTTTTAAAAATGGCGTTTATCGCCTTTTGGAAAAGAGCTCCTCATATCTTTTAGTTTGTCAGTGCGTTTTGTGGTGTTAGGAATTGTTTTTCTGCGCATTTCCGCACTAACTCAAAACGTGCGTACATGTACACCACCTCCTGACCTGGCGTAGGATTTGAGCGTGCCGTACGCCAACGTCCATATTGATAACATTTACATTTACATTTAGTCATTTAGCAGACGCTTTTATCCAAAGCGACTTACAACTGAGGACTAAAGCAAGCGAGTCATCGTGAAGAGGGAAGAACAACGCAAGAAGTGCTCAAAATACAAAGTTCAGGCATTGCTCAGAGTAGCAAAAGCCAAACAAGGGAAGATTTAAAAGGGAAGGAAAGATTTAAAAGAGAAGGAATTTTTTTTTTTTTATGTTAAGTACTCACGGAAGAGATGAGTTTTCAGTTGTCTTTTGAATGATGCCAGGGATTCTGCATTACGGACGAGGATGGGGAGAGCATTCCACCAGCATGGAACCGTGAATGAGAATGATCTGGAGAGTGATTTAGTGCCTCGCTGTGATGGCACCACGAGCCGTCGTTCCTTGGCCGATCGTAGGCTTCTGGAAGGGATGTAGACCCGTAGAAGCGAGTGAAAGTAGGACGGAGCTGAGTCTGTGGTAGATCTGTAAGCAAGCGTCAAAGCTTTGAATTTGATGCGAGCAGCGAGTGGTAGCCAATTCAGTGAGATGAACAGAGGAGTGACGTGAGCCCTTTTGGGCTCGTTGAAGACAAGGCGGGCTGCAGCATTCTGGATCATTTGTAGAGGTTTAGTAACACATGATGGAAGTCCAGCCAGAAGAGCATTGCAGTAATCAAGTCTGGAAATAACCAGGGCCTGGACGAGAAGTTGTGTTGCATGCTCAGTTAGGAAAGGCCTGATCTTCCTGATGTTATACATTGCAAACCTGCATGATCGAGCTGTCTTTGTAATGTGGTCTGTGAAGGTCAGCTTGTCATCAAATATTACTCCAAGATTTCTGACCGACCTTGATGGGGTGATTGAGGATGACTCTAGCTGGATAGTGAAGTCGTGCTGTAGAGACGGATTGGCAGGGAGGACGAGAAGCTCAGTCTTTGCCAGGTTGAGCTGCAGGTGATGGTCCTTCATCCATGCCGAGATGTCCGACAGACAGCTTGAGATACGTGCGGCTACTGTGGGATCATCTGGATGAAATGAGAGGTGGAGCTGTAAGTCATCAGCATAGCAATGGTACGAGAAACCATGTCCCTGAATGATGGGTCCCAATGATGTGGTGTAGATGGAGAAGAGGAGCGGTCCAAGTATTGAACCCTGAGGAACCCCTGTGTTCAGTTGATGTGCTTCGGAGACCTCGCCTCTCCATGCAACCCTGAAGGACCTACCTGTGAGATAGGACTCAAACCAGTGGAGGGAGGATCCTTTGATGCCCAGTGATGAGAGGGTGGACAGAAGGATCTGATGATTCACAGTGTCGAAGGCAGCAGAAAGATCCAGCAGAATGAGAACAGAAGATTTGGAAGCAGCTTTTGCGATCCGCAGGGCTTCTGTGACCGACAGTAGTGCAGTCTCGGTTGAATGGCCTTTCTTGAAGCCAGATTGGTTGACATCTAGCTGGTTGGTCAGAGACAGGAAAGATGACACTTGGTTGAAAGCAACTCGTTCAAGTGTTTTCGCAATGAATGGTAGGAGAGAGACAGGTCTGTAATTCTCTAAAAGTGATGTGTCTAATGTTGTTTTTTTAAGCAGTGGAGTTACCCTAGCCTGCTTGAATGCTGTAGGGAAAATGCCAGTGTGGAGGGATGAGTTGATAATGTGTGTGAGTGCTGGTAGAAGTGTGGGAGAGATGGTTTGTAGAAGGTGTGATGGGATGGGGTCTAGAGGGCAGGTGGTAGGATGACTGGAGAGGAGAAGTTTAGATACTTCTTCCTCAGTTAGTGGAGAGAAGGTAAAGATAAGGTTACTGGTAGTGGGAGAGGATGGTTTGGGTTCCTGTGTGTGTGGAGTTGAGAACTGACTGCTGATAGTAGTTGTTTTGTTGGTGAAGAAGTTAGCAAAGTCATCGGCAGTTAGCGAGGAGGTGGGTGATGTTGGAGGTGGACAGAAGAGAGAGTTGAAAGTCTTGAAAAGTGTTCGTGTGTTAGAGGCGTTGTTGATCTTGTTGTGGAAATATGAAGATTTTGCAGCGTGAACATCAGCAGAAAAGGAAGAGAGCAGAGATTGATACATACTCAGGTCAAATGTGTCTTTTGATTTGCGCCATTTCCTCTCCATTGCCCTGAGTTTGGTCCGGTGTTCCCAAAGAACCTCAGATAACCAGGGGTTAGAGGGAGTAGCGCGTGCTGGCCTGGAGGAGAGAGGGCAGATATTGTCTAAAGAAGAAGTTAAAGTGGAGCATAAAGTATCTGTTGCGGAATTCACATCTAGATATGAGAATTGTGAGGGTGAGGGAAGTGAAGATGACACAGCAGAGGAAAGACGGGAAGGAGAAAGTGAGCGCAGGTTTCGTCTGAAAGTGACTGGTAGGGGAGTTGGTGGAGTATGGGTAGTGATTTGTAGATTAAAAGTAATGAGGAAATGATCTGAAACATGGAGAGGTTTCACCAAAACGTTGTCTGTGATGCAGTTGCGTGTGTAAACCAGGTCCAGTTGGTTGCCTGATTTGTGAGTACCTGTGGTGATGAGCCGTTTGAGATCGAATGAGGCTAGAAGAGAGATGAAGTCTGTTGCATACGCCTGTTCTAGATGAATGTTGAAATCACCAAAGACTACGAGTGGAGTGCCATCCTCAGGGAAAGAGGACAGCAGCACATCCAGCTCCTCAACAAAATTTCCCAGTTGACCTGGGGGGCGATAAATAACTACAATATGGATCCTAATGGGAGTTGTAAGTGTAATTGCATGATATTCAAATGAGTTGTTATTGCATAGAGAAGAGAGAGTTGAGTATTTCCAGTTGTTAGAAATGAGAAGACCAGTACCCCCACCCCTCCCAGACTGGCGAGGGGTGTGGGAGAAAGAGAAGCTGTTAGAGAGAGCAGTAGGGGTTGCTAAGGCTTCTGGGCGGATCCAGGTCTCAGTCAAACCGAGTATATTAAGAGTAGAATGAGATGCAAAGGCTGGAATGAAGTCAGCTTTATTGACTGCTGACTGACAATTCCATAGACCCATAGAAAGAGAGAGAGGTGTGTGTGTGGATGAGAGAATAGGACGCAGATTAGCAGTATTGCGCTGCCTTCTGTGCGTGGTGAGTGCACGTTGTCGAGAGACAACAGTAATATATTGAAAGCACATATTGGAAAAGGGAAATATAATACAAGTGGGAAAGGAAAAGGAGAGAAGACGATACTTAAGTGCCTTGCCGGAGTCGTTGCTCGGTGGAGTCGCACAGGTAGAGTCGATGGTCTTTACCCGAGTCGGTCTTCACACGAGGAGGCTGAACGCTTCCGCTGGCGCTTCCGCGACAGCGCGCTCACTACAAAGATATAATGCGTACTAACGCCTGAGTGAGGACAGCTGATTCTGCCCAGCAATTAACACAGCAAACGCAAATTACCCGAATAATGGGACAAATCGAAACTAGCTGTTGGACAGCGTTCACTTAAGTGCTATAAAATTTAAACTGCAATACTATTCAGAGCGGCTGTTATATAAAGTGGGAACGCGTCTAATTAAAATACAAATTTTTGAGAAGGCAAACAAAGAAAATAACCACAGAATCGAAGACAATCCTACCTTGTAGTAGATACTACACTGAAACAACAGGAGAACTGGATATTCAGAAAAACATCTTGCGCGCTCTTGTCTTGTCCACGGACTGACCGCTTGTCCTGGCCTAGTTCTGGATCTCTTCGAGTTTATATCTGTTTTACAGTTGCTGATTCTGCCCAGCAATTAACACAGCAAACGCAAATTACCCGAATAATGGGACAAATCGAAACTAGCTGTTGGACAGCGTTCACTTAAGTGCTATAAAATTTAAACTGCAATACTATTCAGAGCGGCTGTTATATAAAGTGGGAACGCGTCTAATTAAAATACAAATTTTTGAGAAGGCAAACAAAGAAAATAACCACAGAATCGAAGACAATCCTACCTTGTAGTAGATACTACACTGAAACAACAGGAGAACTGGATATTCAGAAAAACGTCTTGCGCGCTCTTTGGTGACTTTGATAAATATCAAAGTCACCGTGGTTTTGGGTGTACGCCAGGTGTACGCTGGAAATTTGGTGTACGCACTTTTGATAAATGAGGGCCATTGTAACAATAATCAATATGAGTCCAGTGGTTAAACCTCAACTTTATGAAGCGATATGAATGCTTTGTTTGTGCAAAAAAAACATTGAATCTTTATTCACAAAATATATATCTCTGAAACGTGTTTACGGAGCACCACGATTCATCAGTATTGTGTTGCCGTGTGAGCTGGCCATCTCATGGTGCAACATGCGTCGGAGATACCTAATTTGTGAATAAAGACGTAATTGTTTGTTTGTGCACACAAGGCATCTGTTAAAAATATCTTCATTTGTGTTCTCCACAAAAGGTTTTTTTTTTTCTTATGGGTTTGGAGTGACATGAGGGTAAGTAATGACAGAATTTACATTTTTGTGTGAACTATGTGTGAACTAAGTAATCATTAGGGCATCAAGATGGGTAGTAGGAGGAGAGCGCTTGGCTTCTGGGATGCGACTACCACCAATCAGAGCATACATGGATGACATGACAACCATGACTACAACAGTAGCCTGCACTAATCGGTTATTGGGGAAGTTAACAGATAATATTGAATGGGCACGAATGCAATTTAAGCCCTCTAAATCAAGGAGCATCTCGATAGTTAAAGGAAAGGTACTAGATAAAACATTCTTCATTAATGGTGAGGCAATACCAACAGTTTCTGAGAAGCCAGTGAAGAGTCTTGGGAGATGGTACGATGGGGATCTAAAGGACACAGTTCGAGTGGGAGAAGTTAGACGACAAGCAGTGGAAGGGTTGAAGAGCATAAACAGCTGTGCTCTACCAGGCAAACTAAAACTCTGGTGCTTTCAGTTTGGTCTACTGCCGAGGTTACTGTGGCCACTGACTGTGTACAAGGTTTCTTTGACAACAGTGGATAAGCTGGAAGCGTTAATAAGTTCATACATTAGGAAATGGCTGGGAGCTCCACGCTGCCTCAGCAGAGTGGGACTTTATAGTAAAGGAATATCGCAGCTGCCAGTCTCTGCTTTAACCGAGGAGTTTAAATGTGCCAAGGTCAGACTGGAAATGACCTTAGTAGAGTCACGCGACAAATGTGTAAGGGAGGCAGCCCCTGTGTTAAAAACTGGTAGAAAGTGGTCAGCAAAGAAAGCTGTAGTAGAGGCAAAGGCTGACCTTCAAATTGGGGATATCGTGGGACAGGTACATCATGGAAGAGGGGGTTTTGGGCTCAGTTTAGCTCCTCCTAAATGGCACAAGGCAGGCCCAGCTCAAAGGAGGAAGCTGGTAGTGCAACGAGGTGCGAAAGCAGGAGGAGAGAAAGGCCATTTCCCAGGCCAAGCAGGGAGAGTGGATGAGATGGGAGAGTGTGGAACAACGCAAGATGGGCTGGCAAGACCTTTGGTCAATGGAAGAGAGTAGGATCAGTTTCCTTATTAGGTCAACATATGATGTTCTCCCATCACCGCAGAACCTAAACCTCTGGGTAGGAGAGGATCCCTCTTGTCCTTTGTGTTCATCACCTGCCACATTAAGGCACATTTTGACAGGATGTAAGGTGGCTCTTAGCCAAGGTCGGTTTACTTGGCGCCATGACCAAGTACTGCGATGTTTGGCTTTAGCATTGGAAGGCAAGCGTAGTATGACCAATAAGTTGCCGCCTGTTCTAGCAAAACATTACACGCAGAAGACAATATTCCACCGCCCAGGCGAGCAACCACCAAGAAAAGGTGCTAACACCAATTCTCGCCCAGGACAACTGGAAGCTGCTAGGGACTGGAAGATGCTGGCTGATCTTGATCAACGGCTTATTTTTCCACCTGAGATTGCCACCACTAACCTACAACCAGATATTGTTTTGTGGTCTGGATCAGCACGTATTGTTCAACTGATAGAGTTAACAGTGCCATGGGAAGATGCGGTAGATGAGGCATATGAGAGGAAGAAACTGCGGTATGCTCATCTGGCCACTGAAGCAGAACAGCGAGGATGGAGAGTCCAGGTTTATCCAGTGGAAGTGGGTTGTCGAGGTTTTGTGGCACACTCTACAACCCGGTTCCTCAGAGACGTCGGATTCAGTGGCCAAGAGTTGTGTCGCACAGTAAAGAACTTATCTGAAGCAGCAGAAAGGAGCAGCAGCTGGCTGTGGTTGAGACGGAAAAATTCTAGCTGGCTGTGTACAGGCCGCCACACTACGGTTTCGTAGAATTCTTGAAAAACTTGAAGAGTCTGTTGGTTTATTTGTATAGGTTGTATAGTATTTACAGTCATTACGTTCCTGTGTATATTGCGTGAATGACGGGTGGTTGGGCAGATATTGTGTTTTTGTGGTAGGTGGTATGCCATACGGAACACTGTAAAAAAAAATCGTAAAAAAACAGTCAAATGACTGTCAGCAACAGCTGCCACAAAAACCATAAAATTAATGTAAAATATCTTAATTTAAATAAGTGTAAAATACTTTTACAGAAATCTTCATTAATCTTTTTAAACAGAAACACACAGTTAAAACACAGTTACTTCACATTTATTTTCTGATTTATTTACTGAAAAACACACAGGTAATTACATGCTTGATTTGCTTTGACCATATACGTCACTACATCAGCAACTACACAGTTACTGTCAGTTAAATAAAGAAACATGCAGCATTTCATCAGTGTTTATTTGCTCATCCTGGACTGAAGCTCAGACTCTACTCTTCAACACAACGGTGACACACGAAACACACCATACAGAAACACTTTAAACCCCAACAGAACTTTAAACACTAACAGATCTCTCAGGATCTCAGCATCTTCACTTATTACAATCCAGACTTTATTTCTTTCATACTAACATTATTATTGAGAATTAACAGAGGTTTAGAAGTTGAAGCTTTATTGAAAAGAATAAAGTTTGATGTCACCATGATGGAGATCAGTGTTTGCTTTAGTTGGGCTCTTGAACTTTTAGCATTGAACTTAAATGTTTCTCTGGCTGCATTAACTGTGTGTCTCTGATGCATATTTGTTATGGTAAGAGTCTAAGAGAAACTTACATCAGATTATGTTGGTCACTTTGTAGTGATAATAGTCATTATGTAGAGTCCTGCTCCATTGATACCATCTGAAGTATAATATCTGATTATGTCATTCTATAGTAGTTATTCATTTTGCATGACAAAACTTCTATAAAACATTCTTCAGTGCTGTGATACTCAGATTTTAAGAAGTCATTATATAGAAAATATTTGGCAGGATCATATTGACTTACTCAGACATCAAGAATCAGCATATGAATCACAACAATGGTGACAATGAAAAAAAAAAATTTTTGGTTGTCACCATTGTTGAGATTCATATGTTGATTCGTGATGTCTCTATACAACTAAAAAAATGACAAAACTTTTTTTGTGTAGTGCATATATATATATATTTTTTTTTTTTATTAAATGCAGACTGTTATAATACTGATACCACAACATTCCAAGAATCATGTGAAAAAATTATGACATTAATTAAAGACTTTGTATAAAGCTAAATTCCACCTACATACTCTGTAATCTAAGATATCATATTCAGAGATTTGACTGTCTTATCAGAGAATCAGATCATCATATAATGACTATAACATCATCAATTAATGATCGAGATCATCTGATATTTTCTCCAACATTTATTGCTATAACAAATGTGTATCAAATACACAGTTAAAGCAGCCAAAGAAAGGCAAAAGTTAAATCTCAAGGGTCATGACCCCAACTAAAGCAGACACTGATCCCAATCATGGTGACATCAAATTTATTTTAAAGTTTTTTACACTTTATTTAAATTAGCATATTTTACTTTAATTTTATGGTTTTTGTTTGGCAGCCGTAGCTGCCAGTCATTTGACCCTTTTTTTACGATTTTTTTACAATGAAGGTATTTGATCATAATAATGCAGGAAATACCTGTGAAATAACAGTGTTTTTTCGGTTTATTTAAATTAGCATATTTTACTTTAATTTTATGGTTTTTGTTTGGCAGCCGTAGCTGCCAGTCATTTGACCCTTTTTTTACGATTTTTTTTTACAATGAAGGTATATGATCGTGATTATTCAGGAAATACCTGTAAAATAACAGTGTTTTTCAGTTTATTTAATTTAGGATGTTTTACAGTTTTTTGGGGAGCTGACAGTCATTTGACCATTTTATTATTTAACTGTTTTGTTACTGTTAAATTACAAATTATATTTGTAATTTTACATACATTTTTATGTAATTTAAAAAAACAGAAAAAATACTGTATGAAAAATACAATCAATTTCCTGTATAAAAAATGTGAATTACTGTAATTTGTCATTAATGTCACAATACCTAAAATAACAGCTGAATTTTTATTTTACAGATATTATTTGTAATTTTACAGTGTTTTGAGTACAATTTAAAATTAAAGAAAATGATCGTCAAAAAATCACAGTTATTTTCTGTAAAATTAGGATTTTTTTTTACAGTGAACCATTGCCACTGAAACTGCATATTAACGCACCAGTGGGGCTCGACAGCCTTAGTCAAACTGGTTGGCGCGTATGGTTGGGTTGCGGAGATTGTGAGATTGTGGTTAGGTCTCAGCAGCAGGAGGGTTGTAGAGGTCAGTAAGCTGGGCTGAGTTGAGTGGGGGATGGAGGGGGGTGACTCTGGGACGCCAGAGTCACTGTCGAGCCCTCTTGAGGTGTCGTGGGCTAGTCGACGAAACACTGAGGACGGAAGGTGCCCACTTGAAGACCCTAGAGATGTCCCCTACTCGGCTCAGTCCAGACATTTGTCGTGCTGGTCCACTAGGGAGACCACACTGTAGTTGCAGCCGTCGTGTGTGCTGACGCGCCAAGTACACTGCAGCCGTTAACGCCGGACAGAAGGGGAGTCACACCACCATATGGAAAGAAGCGTAAATGGATGGAGAAGCATAGTTTACTGTAAAACTACGTCTTAGTGTTGCTTATCTTGGCGAAAGCCGAGTACAAATCAGCATGAAGTTTTAACATCTACTCTCGTGTAATGGAAATCATTAATGTTTTCTAATGTGGTTATAATTGGTCATTGTTCTGTTTTATAAACATTTTCAATATTTTAAAGATTTATTGTTTTGAAAAAATATGTTTATAAAACAGATTAATTTGATGAAAAGTCACAGTAAAAACTTTTAAAAACTAAAAAAAAAATTTTTCAAATAAATGCTGCTCTTTTGAAAGTTCTATTCAAAAAAGAATACTGAAAACTGTATCATAGTTTCCACAAAAATATGAAGCAGTACAAATGATAATAATCATAAATGTTTCTTGAGAATCAAATCATCATATTAGAATGATTTCTGAAGGATCATGAGACACTGAAGACTGGAGTAATGATGCTGAAATTTCAGCTTTACCATCACACATATTTACATGAATATTTATTTATAAATTCATAGAAAAGTTATTTTTATTGTAGTAATATTTCAAAATATAACTGTTTTTAGGGTATGTTTGATCAAATGCAGGCTTACGATGTGATCAGGAAAGTGTTTTTTACGTGAAAGATGTATTTGACGTGTCAATAAATGTTTTGCTACTCTTTTGTGAATTGTCTTATTTTGACAGTAATTATGAATATTAAATATAATCATAAATTCACGGTTGAAATTAGGCCTGAAAAAGACGTCTTTTCAACTCACTTTACAACCTAATTTAGACGTGAGTGGGACGTCCTTTTATAGGCGTCTTTTCAACGACCTGAAAAAGACGGCTTTTCACCTTTCACTTTTCAACCAAATTTAAACGTTGTTTAGACGTCTGGCAATGTCGTCTTTTCGACGTCTTTTCAACAAGTTTTTGCTGGGTGGGTCAGGTCAACGCAATGAAAAAAAAATGTGACTTAAACCGGGTTCAGATGTCTGAGGAGATTGTTTTGTGTCATCGCCAAACATTTAAGAACAGCTTATTTGTTTTGTAGCTCAGTATTTTGCCAATGATATTAATCTTATTTTAAGGACATTTTAGGCCTGCTAAGTGTCAATAATATAATTCGTTTGCTGGATGGTAATTTACTGAGTTGTTTTGACATCTGACATGGCAGCACCGAAGCATGAGCAGGAACGTAAAATAGCTGATTGCTAACAGCTTGTTAGATATTAATCTCGGTGGAATTGCCCCAAATTATGATTTAACCGGTTTTATAGCGGATTATTTTCTGGAGGACGATGGTGATGATGAACGGTCTTTGATGAACATTCTTTGATGAAACTGACGAGGAATTTGACGGTAAGTTTTTGTCATCATTTTTTTTTTATGCTGAATATAACATAGGCCTACTGTCAGTGTTCAGCCAATGTAATGCTGACACAGAATTCATCCTGTGATGCAAAAATAGTGGATTTAAATGTTTATTACATTTGTTGATTGGGATTGAGTCAGTTTAAATTAATTACGTTTATGACATGATGTTTATTTGATTACACTCTGAATTGAAGCCATGGTCATATCCATACCTGTTTCTTGTCCCTATGCCCTCCCCTCAATTAATCAGATCCAGTCTGATATCTTCATATAAAATGCTTCATTATCCATTTTAAATGTGGATTTAAAATGGATAACCCACCTCCCCCTGCATGTTTAGGTCTCCATTTAGGTCTCTTGCTTTGAATTGAAACAATTCTCCTTGTTTTTTCAGGCAGTGACCAACATGATGATGAGGACGAGCCAGTTTTGGTGATTGAACCCCAAGCTATTAGTCTGATATTTTCACTGATATTTCATTTTACTAATAAAGTTATACAAATCAACTGAATTGACATGGTAATTGTAGCTACAATCAAGCTCTTCTGGTACCCCCATTTAGGGCTGGGCGATATATCGCACGATATTGTTATGCGCATCTCGACAGTAAAGCCGGTTCCTTGATTAGTAGTAAATCTCCTTCACCTGCTTTCAGATGGAGCGGCATTTACTACACAGCACAAACTCCAGTGTTAAATTAACACTCAAGAGTGTTAAAGTTAATGAGATAATTAAGTGATTAATTTAGTGATGTTTGAGCATTATTGAAGACACCTGATGTTAAGTTCTCGCAGCTGGCTGCGTTCTTCATCGACTCACGAGCGAGTGATCCACCGCGAAGAGTTGTACACTTAACAAGCAGAATCACTGAAGGAGAAAATCTCAAATTGTAAGCCACCGTTATGGCGATAAGTGTTTGCTTTAGTTGGGCTCTTAACCTTTATACATTCACTTTAAATTTGTTTGTCTGCTGTTATTTATTTATAACAGTCAAATGAACAAAAAAAAAGTGTGATCTGATAGTGTTGGTTGTGTTCTGGCATAATCATGCTGTGATCTGAAAAATGAATCTTATTGTGATAGTTTGGTTTAACTTGTTGGCAACAACTTTTTGATTCTACAGCATATATGAATATAGGTATGTTTCTTATAATCTAAAATATTCAATAAACATTGTTCTGATCAAAACACTTTCAAATAAATTTATTTAGAAACACAGACATCAATAATCAGCCTGTGAATCTCAACAATGGTGACAATAATAATGCATGTTGCAGTGGCTGCCACCAATCACAACTCATTAATGGCTCCCATCATGCATTGCGATATGAATAAATTATTATCTGAATTTTCTATGTAATTTACTTTTCCTAATTGAATATTCTGCTCGTCACCATTGTTGAGATGCATTGACTGAATCTTGAAGTCTGTGAGTGCCTATAAGAAAGCTTTTTTTTTTTTTTAGAAACAACTAAAAAAATCCTAAGAAATCCTTTTTATTATAGCTAAAATTCTGGATATTTATTCAGAATCACAGTTATGCTGTAACCAACAACATAAATCAAAATCATAAAGTTCAAATGATGATTGTCATAATATAACCAACACCATCAGATCACTTTTTTCTTTGTTCATCTGGCAGTTATAACTCAAATACATCAGCCAAAGAAAATCTAAAGTTAATAATATAAGGGTCAAGAGCCCAACTAAAGCAACTAATGATCGCCATAACGGTGTCTTACAATTTTAGATTTTCTCCTTCAGTGATTCTGCTTTAGGTGTCTTCAATAATGCTCAATCATCACTCAATTAATCACTTAATTATCTCATTTACTTCAACACTCTTGAGTGTGGACTCATATCCCAGGAGTGTTAATTTAACACTGGAGTTTTTGCTGTGTACAAAGAGCCGTAGTTAACTGACAAGCTGAGCCATATCGCATTAATTATCGCTGGCGATACGTCCGCGATATTGATGCGATATGGCTCAGCTTGTCAGTTAACTACGGCTCTTTGTAGTAAATGCCGCTCCATCTGAAAGCAGGTGAAGGTGATTTACTACTAATCAAGGAACCGGCTTTACTGACGAGATGCGCATAACAATATCGTGCGATATATCGCCCAGCCCTACCCCCATTCGTTTCAATGTTTCACTAAACATTTTGCAGTCATATATCACTAAAAAGGGGAGAATCTCAGCTTTAATGTGGTATATGGCACATATGGAGGATAATTATGGATCAAATGTGTTGCAGTTTTAAAAATCAGCTTTTTTTAAATTTGAATTTCTCAAAAACATGATTTTCAGAGCCCGAAATTCAGCAAATCTTTGACATACCCTTACTCAGTCAATATTAAAGATATCAAGGTTATATTTTCACAGAATGTTCTTTACATTATGTAGGATGATTTTATGTAGAAAACTGTGAATCACAAAAAAATGACTTTAGCTGGGTTTTCACAGGCAGGGTCACATATGGGGCGGGATCTCACTCACAGAAATAAGACAGTCAGAAACAAAACAAAAATCAGGTGAAACAGTTTTCAGCATAATTAGAAGTAGAATGGCTTACTAATTCTACACCTGAACAAAAGTGGTCATTTGTTATCAATAGATTGTTCACGTCAATTCTTTCTTGCGGTAGATCAAGAATTTTAATTTTTAAATATAGAGTTGGAATTTTTTTTTTTTTAGACACATTCATGCATGCTGGTTTTATACTATGCTGGCTCCCAAAATGCATTGCATAATGAAGCATGTCACCATTCTTAATGTCTGTGTGTGTATCTACAAATATTTTCCTTTTAATGTTTTTAAAAAATCAAAATGCAGATTGTCTGATCTGTGGCAATAAAGTATTGGTTGTGAATATAACTTATTAATTACAAATGACCACTTTTGGTCAGGGGTAAGATTAGTGAATTATGATGCTAAAAACTACTTTACCTGATTATCTTTGTTTCTGGCTTTCTCTGGAATAAATTATGTGTTTTACTACACACTGTTGCAAAGATTGCACACTCACTTAAACCTCAAGAGTAAAACTGCCCAACTAAATGAAACCCAAACATTTTCACTATCTTGAAAAATTGTCAACATTAATTGTGGGAGCAAAGGTGATGTTGAGTCAAAAATGTACACATTGACATTAATTTAACATTGTTTTGATGATTGCTATCTATCTGGGACCCTAATCAAACACACCTGAACCAGCTCATCAGTAGCTGCGTTTACATGGTTCAATCGGAATGAAATCAATCTGATTGATGAATCCGAACACGGTGTTTACATGAACGATAAATAAAGTAATCGGGTTGATGTGCGCGTTTATATGTCACAAGATTCAAATCGGAATTGATTTTTTGACATGCGCACACTGCACGAATATGCCACTGGTCGCGCATAACTATTCTCCTCTATTGGTTCTTTATTTGTTTTAAACAACAGACTTAATATTTATCCGTCTCTGGTCATGATTTGGAGACGATGAGCATGAACCGTTTTGCCGCTGCTTATATTTATCACGCAGTAAAACCCCGCGCCCAAAACCAGTCGTGTGTGGATGAGAATCTGAAACAAGCACTGGTGGGACGTTGTCCTGCTCCACTTCACAGACGCTGAGTGAAATGAGAATTTTTTAATAACAGAACACTCATTTATATGACACTTTATTCAACAGGAAGAACAGCTCGTTCTGCGCGTCCTACGCCATTACGCTATTTCAACGTCTTTGCACATTCGCAGTCCTTTTAGTTTCGGTTTTCAATCCGATCAAGTGTTTACATGTTCTTTCGATCGGATTACAAAAGGAGTAAACCACCCCTTTCAATCCGATCGAAATTCCAGTCGGATCGAGCTCAATCGGATTGATTAAGGTGTTTACATGAAGGTTTTTTAGTCCGATTGAGCCGTCAATCCGATTATAAGGGTCCATGTAAACACAGCTATTGTCTTCAGGATTACTAGAAAGCTACAGGCAGGAGAGTTTATCAGGGTTGGAGCTAAACTCTGCAGAGCTGTGTCCCTCCAGGACTGAGTTTGCCCATCCCTGCACTGTAACAAATTGCTGTAAAAATTACAGCAACTTACTGGCAATTTTGGTTGCCAGTAAGCCTGTACATTTTACAAGAGTACTGTAAATCATAAACTACAATTATACTGTAAAAAATACAGCACACCTGTAAAAACAGCAAAACAAGACCAGCTGTGAATTTACAGTTCTTTACTGTATTATTTACAGTATGTTACTGTTATTAATAATGCATTGAATTAAAACCTGAGACAACTCATTTCATTTGAGGAAATTTGCCATTAAATAGTTATACCGTGAGCTAATTTCATTGGAGTCTACTAAGAAAAAGACTTTATGAGTTAACTAGAAACATACACTTAACTAAATTCTACTAGACAACAACAGCACACATGAATGAGTTGAATAACTTTAATGCATCAGCAAAGACACAGTCACTGCCTTTAATAAAGCAACATTCAGTTAAACCTCAGTGTTTCTCTGCTCCTCCTGAACTGAAGCACAGGCTCTACTCTTCAACACAATGGTGACACACAAAACTCAACAGAAACACTTTAAATCCCAACAGATTAAACACTAACAGATCTCCACTATATCATTATGTGCAAAAACACATAAAATCACATAAAGTAATTCACATAATTTTACTTTTTTGTTTAGTACATTTGACTGTGAGATTTTTCAGGAAACAACTGACTTCAGCCACAGCCTTAGAGGAAATCAACTGAAGAGAAAAGAAGACATTAAATCTGTGAAGATCTCAGCAGAGGAGGATTAAACAACTCCACAAACAGCATTACCAGCTTCACTTATTACTAACCAGACTCACTTTATTTCTGTCATAATCAGACTTACTGAGAAATAGCTGAGGGTTAGATGTTGATGATTTATTGAAAATATTTCATTTGAAGTTACCATGATCGTGATTAGTGTTTACTTTAGTTGGGCTCTTGACTCTTGATAAGTTGAACATTATTTTTACTTTGGCTACTATAACCATGTCTTTATAAGACAAATTTGTTATGGCATTAAAAGTCAAGTAAAATGATGTTTAGGTGATGTTGGATGTCTATTGATATCGGCCTTGACAACATCTAGTGGCTGATCTTGATCAGAATAATTTTTTGATTATGAAATTAAGGTTGTAATAGATTTCACCTTACTGATTGGCAGTGTTGGGGAGTAACGGAATACATGTACCGGCGTTACGTATTCAGAATACAAATTATGAGTATCTGTATTCCGTTACAGTTACAATTTAAATAGTTGGTATTTAGAATACAGTTACATTGTTGAAATCAACGGATTACATTACGATACTTCTCTGTTTCACGAGTTTATTCACTCTCTAAATAAATTAAGGCAACTCAGCATTTCCCAGAAGCCCCAATGTGAAAACGAAAAAATGCGCGGTTTGCGTGATCAGTCACAATGAAGTCGGAAGAGGAGCAGGCAGCGGGAGCTATAGGCTAGAGATGGAGCCGGAACAACAGAGACAGGGCAAGAATGCGTATCTATATTGGAAATTCAAACAGCATTTCACATTAAAGAAAGAGAAGGGAGAACGAAATATAGCCTAACTGTGCAGTGCAACCTCTGCTTGCCAGCAACCAGCT
Organism: Gila robusta; assembly: GCA_030770095.1. Classification (NCBI taxonomy): domain Eukaryota; kingdom Metazoa; phylum Chordata; class Actinopteri; order Cypriniformes; family Leuciscidae; genus Gila; species Gila robusta. Next base: position 56,860 of record JAVALU010000651.1, read on the forward strand.
CCTTTCAGCGTCTCCAACCTGAAGAAGCATCTTAAAGTCCCGTCCAGATCCAATGCTACCACATCTTTAAATTACTATAATAATTATTTGAAGTTAACATTATAAAATATGTAGACCTACACCACAAAATAAATACTTTAAAATTGAGCAATTCCAGCGTTATGGAACTTGAAACTTGAAACAAAACTTGAAATAGAAATTCTCAGAAAATGCATTTAATACGAATATATTTAAAAACGTCTGTTTATATATCCATATACTCGCGTCATAAAGGAGTCCAGACATTAGAAAAATATGTGTCTACACATGCGTTTTCTATTTAATATGAGGGAAATAAACATGCGTGACACAAAAACGTGACTTTAACTTTTAGGTGGCAAAATATTTTTTAGTAGCCTACTTCTGTGAATTACACTGCTCAAACCAAAAGTAATACTACCCACTGGATGAAGGAGGGTTGGCTCTCCACAGAACATAAAATATTAATTTTATTAATTTTTTCGCGTTCGCATTTATGAGGAAAAAACAATGTTACGAACGTGAGCGCTCTGAAAGCGGCATTAAAAGACTGCTTTAAAACTTTCACAGAGACCTCAAACAGAAAGCACAAAGCCTTTCTTTAAAGGGAATTTCGTTTTGTATTAATTGTATCTTAATTTTAATAAATGTTTCATCAACCCATTGCCTGGATTTAATAAATAAGTAGGCTAAATATTTCACAGACTTATAGAGGCGCCGGCGCATGAACTGGAGCTTGTCTCTTAAATGAACCGAAACTTAGCGTAAGATTATACTTGCCTCACAGTCACAGACATGTCTACATTTAAACAGAACAATTCAAAACGAAACAAAACAGACTGCGTTCTGCTTATGTAATCCGTATGAAATGCGCATTTCTCTCTGGCGCGTTCACTATACTGCAAAGATCGCGAGTCAGCATCGTCAACTTCATCTTTGCAGGCGACAGTGACACAGACAGAAAACACTTATTAATAAACAATTAAAATATCTCCATGCTATATTTGACATATTCATAATCAATACTTTTGCCGGTTCTTTGTGACAGCTTTTAGGTGCTTTATTGGCAGCGGCGCCATCCCAACATGTTACAACGCGTCACCACCGCATCACCATTCCGCATTCCTACACTTATAAAATGCAATTCAATGTGGAAGTAATCCAAGTATTCAGAATACGTTACTCAGATTGAGTAACGTAACGGAATACGTTACAAATTACAATTTGGGGCATGTATTCTGTATTCTGTAACGAAATACATTTTAAAAGTATCCTTCCCAACACTGCTGATTGGTATAGTTGTGTGATTCTACAGCATGATGATGTTCAGTTGTGATTATATCAGGTAATTTGTGTTTGACATAAGATTCACAAAACCTTTCAAACAACTGGAACACACGTGTATCAAGAATCAGCATATGAACCTAAACTATGGTGACAAACATAATATAGATAGATCAACTCTGAACATCACAAATAAAGCTACTAAAAAGTCACATCAAAAAACAACAAAAATAGAAGCACATGGTAAGAAGAAAAGAAAATAAGACAATTCAGCTGCATAATTTATGCATGCTGCAATGCATTCTGGGAGTTCTGTATTAAGGTGATACCCAGCATGCATTGCAACATGAAGCGTTTCATTTGAGTGTTACCATTGTTGAGATTCATACGCTGATTGTTGATGTCTGTGTGTGACTTTTTTAAACTATCTACGCCATATTGTTCTTAAAATCATTCAAATGATAATGCTGTTAAATTGCCTTATGGAAAATTGCTATATTAATCAATTATATGGAAAGAACCATATGACTGAGAAGACATTAAACTCTGGGTGAAATGAGGTGCTACTGATCTGTAAGCTCTTTTGATGACATCATCAATACACAGCCATAGTCACCAGATTTCTTTTCTCTTGGCTTTATTGCTATAACTGTTGTGCCTTACAAACACACAGGTAAAGCAGCCAGAGAAAAACTAATGTTGCAATGTCAAGGGTAACAGCCCAACTAAAGCCAACACTTATCACCATCATGGTGACGACAAACTAAACCATAAATCATCAACATCTAAACCTCAGTTAATTCTCAAAAAGACCTTGACAAGTGACGCTGGTAATGAGTTATTTACTCCTCCTCTGCTGAGATCTTTAGATATGTACTGTCTTCTTTTCTTTTCAGTTGATTAAATATATGGCTGTGGCTGGAAGTCAGTAGTTTACTATACAATCTAAGTCAAATTTACTAAACAAAATAAGTTATTTTCTGTGCATGTATTTATGTGACAATAAATGTGAAATGTGAATATATATTTATATGAATGACTGCTCAGGAGAGTAAATGCTGAAATGAAGTGTGATTTTATGTGTTTTTGCACATAATGATATAGTGGAGATCTGTTAGTGTTTAATGTTCTGTTGGGATTTAAAGTGTTTCTGTTGCGTTTTGTGTGTCACCATTGTGTTGAAGAGTAGAGCCTGTGTTTCAGTTCAGGATGAGCAGAGAAACACCGATGATATGCTGTGTGTTGCTTTATTTAAAGGCAGTGACTGTAGTTGCTGATGTGTTGATGATCTTTTTGTTAAGTTCGTCAATTCAGGTGTATGCTGTTGTTAACTAACAATTATCTGCAAGAGGATTGAGTTAAATAGATGGTTTGTTAACTCGTTTAAATTAATTTTATTTTTTTAGTGGACTCAAATGAAATAAAATCACATTATAAATATGAAATGTCAATTGACCAATTGAGGATAATCGGTTTCCTCAAATTATCAAATAATCATACTGTAAATAATACAATAAAGAACTGTACATTCACAGCTGCTCTTGTTTTTCTGCTTTTACAGGTGTGCTGTATTTTTTACAGTTAATTGTAGTTTATGATTTACGGTAATCTTGTAAAATTTACAGGCTTACTGGCAACCAAAATTGCCAGCAAGTTGCTGTAAATTTTACAGTAAATTTTTTACAGTGTGCTTTAGGGTGAGTACATCATGGGGTAATTTTCATTTTTGGGTGAACTATCCCTTTAAGATGTGTTTTCTGTGATTTCTTTCTTTTGGTGTTTAACAGTGTCACTTTTGCTACAGTTTGATGTTTATGTGGTAACATTAGTTCCCTATGGATCCTATCTGTATAACTTCTTCATTTTTTGAAAAAGCATGAGGGTGTAAGTGCATTGTTTTTTTTTTCTTCTTCCTGTTTATTGGTTAGATAAGGAGGTAGGTTATGCCATTGTATGTTTGTTTCTCTTTTTTCTTTTTTTTTTGTAGGGAAGTTAGTTTCTGTTGGTTTATTGTTTTAGGCATTAGCTCACCCCTGAAGTTTTTGTTTCCAAACTGTTTGGTTGTTGTCTCTCTCTTTTTTAAAGAAATTGTTTTTGTTAAAACCACAAATATCACTATAAAAACAACATAGAGAACAAGAAAAAGAAAAAAATGGGGTTGTCATTTATGTTACACCCTGATCTACACCAGGGACCATAACATTCACTGATTCTGCTTATCATGTGTTCATCAGTGTCTGAATTCTGTCGGAACAGCCTCTCCCTATAGCAGACCAATATTGAATCTACACTGAATCAAGGTTGAAACTTAACATTGATTTTTCATCAGGTTTGCACCCTGAAATGTTATTTCAATGATGAAAAACAGATTGTTAACTTAAATTAAATCACTTATTGTACATTGAATCAACATTGAAACAATAACATATCAATCTTGCTTTATGTACAACAGGATCTTACTTAAATCTTAAATAAACAGAATAAATCTTACTTTATTTCTATGCCAGTAAATCATGTCTGTTTTGACATTTTCCATGCCGAGACTATGCAGGGCTGAAATTAACATGGTTTTGAACCAAAAAGTAATTAATTCCAAAATCCTTCATTAAACAACTCCGAAACAAACATAATTACCTTCTTCAATTATTACTAACCAGTTTGATGTAATTTTTGTCAGACGACTACAAAAGTTATTACTGAGAATTAACAGAGGTTTAATGTTGATATTTTATTGTTTCATTTGAAGTCAACATTATGGTGATCAGTGTTTGGTTTAATTATGACTTTTGATCCTTGACTTTATAGCATTATTTATTTATTTAATTTTTTTTGGCTGCTGTAACTGTTTATGAAGCACTTTTGTTATTGCATGAAAAACCATGAGAAGATATGATCAGGTCATGCTGTTTATATGCAGCAATAATGACATAATTATGATTATAATAATGAAATAAGCCAATCTCACTGATCTCACACAGTTTAAATCCATATAGAGAGTATGTTATATTATTAATATTACAGCAAACAGTTTTGAATGATTTGAGAGATACACACAAAACATTACAGCATTACAGCATACAGCATGTTTACACTCTCAGAAAATGAAACACAACAAAAGCCAGACATCTGAAATCAACTGGAAATAAAAGACAATAAATCAGCATACAAATCTCTTCATGCTGCAATGCATGCTGGTTTTATACTATGGTGGCTCCCAGCATGCATTGCGGTATGAAGCATGTCACCATTGTTGAGATTTGAATGCTGATTCTTGATGTATGTGTGTCTAAAAAATAAATTTCTTACTTTATATTTAATCCTCTGGGGTCGGCGGTCACGCCGGCGTGACCAGCTCATTTTTCTCTTATCAGTGCAAAAGGAACTCAAACTACTCTGTTGATTTTGATCTTACATATACGGTAAGTGTTATACATCATTCAATCCTGTTAAGTGTCTATTTTTTGTGTATACTCACAATAAGAACAACGTGTTGTGCTTTTTTGTCAAATAAATAAAAATAAGTATGATGCGAGTTTTGCCTTCTCTCTGTCAGTGAAGTCCATTCTGAAACGTGTCCGAAAATGAACTGTATCTTAGGGAATACTAGTCATACAGGCACGAGAGATTTTTCTTTATGAAGTTTGAATTGAAGTAATTTATATTATCAAAAAACTAATATTCTCAATTTATGTAATCCATTTGAAATCAAGGAGAGGCACAGTTTTTCGTTCTCCCTTCAGTATTTTTAATGAGCTGAGGCCGCCACGCCCCTGGCGCTATTCACATGGTAAATAGTTTAGTTGATCAATATGCATCGCACACGCCCCCCGATCAATGCCATAAAACGCGAAGTTTCTTTATCAGATTCACTGATAGTTCATCGCGTTTTGAGGATGGTACGCTACTCCGACAAAGAGGCCCTTCAGACGATTCCGGACAGCGAGGAAGAATTCACCTTTTCCTCAGAGGAAGATTGCAACTCGGACGACGAACGGCTGCATTTTGAAGAGCGAATTGATCCCGCCGAGGATACAAGTTCGGAGTAAGTTGTTTAGTGTTATATAATTATTTTTCTGATAATATAGAACCCATATGAATTTTCAGACTATATTTTGCTTAGTTTTGACTAGCTTTTGACATCTCACAGGAAAGATTGTCTTATATCCCTAACATTTGTGTATGCTCAAGTGTAAACTTTTTCAATGTGATATTACTCTCTAAACTTATTTGTATATTAAATATATTTCACTCAGTTTTGATTATGACACTGATTATCATGCTAAAATACGCGTAATGTATCTTGTTTGCGAATGTCTGCTTAGGCTATAATGTGATTTAGTGCAAATATATTTCAGCCTCCGGTAAAATATGTGATACTGTCTAAATACAATATATTTTTATATATAAATATACTTCTTGGACGTTGCTTCCACCAACTCTTTCATTGTGCACAAAGAGCTACATGGTAACATGTCCCATAAAGAGTTTATGGAGCAACTTATCACAGAGCTCTGTGGTGTGTCACAGAAAACGGCACCAAAATGGACCAATAGTGACCATGTACCAGTTCCAGGAGCTGAGCTGACATCAGAAGGCAGGGATGTTGCCACAGTTGGTCGCCGCAAATGTGTGCATTGCAAAGCACTGCGCGGTAAAAGGAATTTAACACCATGGAAATGCCAGGCATGCAATGTTCACTTATGTCTTCAGTTGAACAGGAACTGTTTTCAAGAGTGGCATAACAATGTGTGACTGTGTTCAGATGTGTGTGCTCTGCTGACCACCTTCTACTAACTATCAGGCTGCATAGTTATCATAGTTATTACAATCCTGTGTACTGTATTTTGCATTAATGAGGGTTTGTGTTGGACAGATATTGTTGTGTGTTGCAGTAGGTAGTACGAAAGCGTTGCCACTGAGCCCGCTTTAATGACGACAGTGGGGCTTTGACAGCCTTAGTCAAACAGGTTGGCGCGTATGGTAATGTTGCGGTGAGATTGTGGCTTTAGAGATTATGGTTAGTAGATTGTGGTTGCAAATCAGCATGAAGTTTTAACAATAAAACAGATGAAAACATTTGAATCTCCTCTCATTCTTTGTTCAGGCTGTCACACAGCACCTTGATGGGGCATTAGCCTTTTGGGGAGTGTATTTTTTCTCCCTTGGTGTGAATCACATTAATATTCATTGCCTTCAACACTCCCACGCATACAGCAGTGTTGACACAAAAAACTGACTTTCAAAATTTAAATTGTTATATTGTTGTTTGTGAAAAAGTGGTCAGAATGATTTTCACATCATTTTGTAGTAAAAATTCTACAAGAATGGTAACTCAAGTCTTGTGGACAACTATTCAGTATGTGTTATATGGCCTTATTGCGGTGACAATTTCCCCCCCAAAACTTACTTACCACGCATAATATTTTTTTCTATAAAATGCAAACATGTACATCCATTTTGCTCACATATTATTGTAGCAGAGTTTGTGCTGAATACAGCAAAATTACATGTTGGCCAATGGTATGTTGCAAGTAGCTGAAATAAGCAAAAATGTCAGGGCATGTCAAAACATCTCAAGGGCCCCAAAAACACCTCAGATGGTTAAAAATTAAAATTATGAACATCTGATCTGTAGCAAGAAAGTATCGATGATTAACATAATTTATTGATAACCAATAACCACTTTTGTTCTAGGGTGAAATTAGTAAGCTCTTCTACTTCTAATTATTAAGCCAAGAGTCAAACTGTCCAACTAAATTAAACACTGATCACAATAATGGTGGTCACATATTTTCAATAAAACATCAACTACTAAACCTGTTAATTATCAAAAAAAGAATTCTGCTGAGATCTTGAGAGATTTATTGTCATATTTTATATGCAGTTGATTTTAGGCTGTCTGGCTTTAAGCCAGTTGTAATTATTGAGTTTCATTTTCTGAGAGTGCAAACATGATGTTGAACCAACATCACATTATGACATTGACTTAATGCCCATAGATTTATGGATGAAATTTCAAAAATTTTTCAACATTAATTACAGGAGCAAAAGAGATGTTGATTCAATGCAGTTAGCGTTGATTTAACATTGTTTTGATGGTTGATTGCTATCTGGGACCCTAATCAAACACACCTGAACCAGCTCATCAATGTCTTCAGGATTACTAGAAAGCTACAGACAGGAGAGTTTATCAGGGTTGGAGCTAAACTCTGCAGAGCTGTGGCCCTTCAGGACCGAGTTTGCCCATCCCTGATCTAGTTGACACAATCTCTGCTGACACTTCAGGGATGCGTTGTGATAAAGAAAATAAAGAAAATAGAAAGACTAGCTGCATATTTTATTCATTCTGCAATGCATGCTAGGAGTCATCGATGTGTTTTGTTCTCTGCTGGTCCCCAGCATGCATTGCGGGAAGAAGATTTTTGTTGATTGCCACCATTGTTGAGATTCATGTGCTGATTCTTCTTGTCTGTGTGTCTGAATAATGCATTAGCACAACAAAAAAAAAATATCTTTACATTTCTTTATAATAACTAGTTACCATAACAATGCTGGTTGTCATGTTGGCAGGCAACATTTTTATACATATTGACATAATGAGAGTTGACAGAAATTAAGTCAAACTAGTTTGTAATGAGTGAAGATGGCAAACTGTTTTAAGTTGATCTTGATCTATTCTTCATTGAAATAACATTATTTTATTTCAGAGTAGGGATGGGCGATATATCGCACAATATTGTTATGCGCATCTCGTCAGTAAAGCCGGTTCCTTGATTAGTAGTAAATCACCTTCACCTGCTTTCAGATGGATCGGCATTTACTACACAGCACAAACTCCAGTGTTAAATTAACACTCGAGTGTTAAAGTTAATGAGATAATTAAGTGATTAATTTAGTGATGTTTGAGCATTATTGAAGACACCAGATGTTAACAAGCAGAATCACTGAAGGAGAAAATCACAAATTGTAAGCAACCGTTATGGCGATAAGTGTTTGCTTTAGTTGGGCTCTTAACCTTTACACATTCACTTTAAATTTGTTTTTCTGCTGTTATTTTATTATAACAGTCAAATGAACAAAGTAAAGTGTGATCTGATAGTATTGGTTATGTTCTGGCATAATCATGCTGTGATCTGACAATGAATCTTATTGAGATAGTTTGGTTTAACTTATTGGCAACAACTCTGTGATTTTAGAGCATATATGAGTATAGGTATGTTACTTATAATCCAAAATATTTAATAAACATTGTTCTGATCAAAACACTTTCAAATAAATTTATTGAGAAACACAGACATCAATAATCAGCCTGTGAATCTCAACAATGGTGACAATAATAAAGCATGTTGCAGTGGCTGCCACCAATCACAACTCATTAATGGCTCCCATCATGCATTGCGATATGAATAAATTATGATCTGATTTTTCTATGTAATTTACTTTACCTAATTGAATATTCTGCTTGTCACCATTGTTGAGATGCATAGACTGAATCTTGAAGTCTGTGTGTGCCTAAAAGAAAGATTTTTTTTAATTTTTTTTTACAACTTTTAAGAAATCCTTTATATTATATCTCAAATACAGGATATTTATGCAGAATCTCAGTTATGCTGTAACCAACAGCATAAATCACAAACATTTAGTTCAAATGATGCATGTCAAAATATAACCAACACCATTAGATCATTTTTCTTCTTTGTTCATCTAGCAGGTATAACTCAGATACAACAGCCGAACGAAATCTAAAGTTATTAATATAAGGGTCAAGATCCCGACTAAAGCAACCACTCATCTCCATAATGGTGACCTGAAATTCCGGTTTTCTCCTTCAGTGATTCTGCTTTAGGTGTCTTCAATAATGCTCAATCATCACTCAATTAATCACTTAAATATCTCATTAACTTCAACACTCTTGAGTGTGGACTCGTATACACTCCCAGGTGTGTTAATTTAACACTGAGTTTTTGCTGTGTACAAAGAGCCGTAGTTAACTGACAAGCTGAGCCATATCGCATTAATTATCGCTGGCGATACGTCCGCGATATTAATGCGATATGGCTCAGCTTGTCAGTGAATTACGGCTCTTTGTAGTAAATGCCGCTCCATCTGAAAGCAGGTGAAGGCGATTTACTACTAATCAAGGAACCGGCTTTACTGACGAGATGCGCATAACAATATCGTGCGATATATCGCCCAGCCCTATTTCAGAGTGCAAACCTGATGAAAAATCAATGTTAAGTTTTAACCTTGTTCAATGTTGAAACAATACTCAGTGAGTATGTGAGTTCAGACGCAGCCAAGAACTGACTTCAGACACAGTCTTAGATGACATCAACTGAAGAGAAAAGAAGACATTAAATCTGTGAAGATCTCAGCAGAGGAGGATTAAACAACTCCACAAACTGTCACGATCCACACACGGGGAAACAAGGGTATGTTCCAAAAGCAGTAGTTTTATTAGGGATAATCCAAAATCGTAAACCAGTCCAAAGCAAGGGTCAAAATCCAAAAGGCAATCCAACATGAACAGGAACAGGAACAGGAACAAAACAAGAAGCAAGGAAACTGGATGACAGAAGTAGCGTGATACATACAAGGACTCCGTGACACATACTGAACCAGACAGGGTTATATACACAGGGAATCAACAATGATAATGGTGAATTGGCTGAGTGCAATGATCAGTGATAAGGAACAGCTGAGTGCAATGATGAGACAAAGGATCGTGGGAAATGTAGTTCATAAGTGAAGGACACCGTGGGAAAGGAGGACATCTAGTGGACATCAGGGGAACACAAACCCAACACTGTGACACAAACAGCATTACCAGCGTCACTTATTACTAACCAGACTGACTTTATTTCTGTCAGACGTCTACAGAAGTTCTTATTGAGAATTAACTGAGATTAAGATATTGATGATTAATTGGTCAAAAATATTATAGGTGCTTTCCCTTCGGATAGTTCTAAGAACTAACCACCATGGTGGTTCCCCGAGAACTAATGGTTCCCCTTGGAACGTTTTCCTGGTTGCAGTGGCACTGGTAGGAACTCTGAAGTGACGCAAGCCGCACTTGTTGTTGTGACTTTTATTTTGACAGCGCGGCGGACCTTTATATGGCGCAGAGAACGCCAGTGCCTGAGCAAAAAAACAGTGCTCGCATTCTCCGTGTTCATTAATTTATGATCTGTCTAATAGTCCTATCTAATATGTTATTAGATAGAACTATTATACATAGAAATTAGACTATAATAAAAAGTTATTAGCGTATGCCGTGTGGTTGATGTCCAGTGTTGCTAGCTGAGCAGAAATACATAATCATGTTTCGCTTGGACCGCTCAAAGTTGTGTTGGATTTTCTTCTCTGCGCAAAGGTTTAAGCGTCCCATCTTTCACTGTTGTCCTTGTTTGTAGAGTTAGTTTCTGGAGTAAATAGACTCCGTGCACAAGATGGTGCCTGTCAACTTCCGGTATATGAGAGTGCGTGTCAGTACTTCCGGTTTTAGCTTACCCGCACTGCTAACAGAGTTTTGACATCGACACTAAGATCTAACTAGTAAGTAAAAGAGTGGATTCAAGATTAAAGAAAGGCGATTGGCCTTCCAACGGGTGAAAAAGTCGGCATTATATTGTTGTGTACCTCTTTGTAGTAATTCGTCACGCTATAACTAAGAGATAAGTTTTCACTCGTTTCCCGTAGATACTGCGGTACGGGCTCAGTGGCTAATCAAAATCCGTAGGGACAGCTTCAGCCCTACGAAAACCACTCGTGTGTGTGTAGCAGGCATTTTCAGCTGGGAGACTTTGTAGTGACTGCTGGGGGGTTAAGGAGATTAAAAAAGGAGCTACACCGGTTCTCTTTTCTTGGAATGAGAACGCTCTAACCACACCAAGACCTAATGTTTGGGAGCGTGAGCAAAGAGCCCTACCCCGTTCTTGACTGCAAACTCAGAGTCCCAGATGGAAACAGCAGCCCCTGATCATGATAACTGTGTGACTCCAGCGACGGCAGTGATGGCAAATGAGATGGCCAATGAGAATGAAGCCTTGCATCGGAAGGCTTGGAAGTGTTACAGCTGCGAACCCGTTTCGCCATACAATGTTTCGCAGGGTCGGACGAGAACACTCGTTTTTACACCAGGTTGGTTTATTACTTGTTAATCAATGTGTTATGTGGGTCAAAGAAGTCTAAGGTTTTCAAAGTAGCAAAACATAAAACGGCAATTATAATCCCCTAAAATGATTTTTTATGTTCATTGGAGTATCACTTACACTCTTATTTATATTCAAGAATAAAAAACAATCATTCATTTTTATTGTTATTTGATATTAATGACAAGTTGACACTTTAGAGCTCAGTAACTCCCTTAGTTTAATAGTTCGCAACACAAATATTTCTGGGTCAAAAGAAGGGTAAGAGTTAAGTCATTTAATATTATATTTACACATTTATCTTTTTATGTTAAATGAATGGCCTTTGGACATGCCAATTTACTGTCTCGTCTTTGACCCATGTACAAGTTCTGTTTAATTTTGAGGAAGCTAATTATGAAACAAAACCTAACATGAACAACATTACATTCTTAGATTTGTCTCATACAAACATTTCCAGGCCTTTTGGAAACTAGTGGAGCCTGCAGTCAACACCAAGATGGTGCGGATCAGCAACGCCAAGGCTGCATCTGCCAGCAGCTCAGAGTTCTCTCAACCAACAACGGTATGCACGTGTACAATAATTATAATGCAGAACTTTTTACTTTAATAAAAGTACTAATACTACACTGTAAAAATAGTTAACCATGAAATTGTACTTGAGTAAATGTACCGAGTTACATTCCACCACTGTGTATGTAAGTATCCTGGCCTAACACTTGTTTATTTTCACAGAAACTTCAACCCATAGATGAGCTGCTGCTGTTCCCCATGCATCTGTCAGTGGGCCTGCCTCTCAGGAATCTAGCAGAACGGGTTGACATTCACCGCACCACAGCCAGCAGGATTATTGCCACCTGGACGCACTTCCTATACCAACGTCTGTGGATCCCACGTGAAACTGTCGGAGCTCAACTTCCACCAGAGTTTGCAGCTTTCCCTGACACACAAGTGGTGCTTGACTGCACTGAAATATTCTGCCAGACTTCATCCTCTCTCCTGTTGCAGAGTGAGGTGTTTTCCACGTACAAATCTCATGCTACATTCAAGGCCATGATCGGCATGGTGCCATTACATTCGTGTCTGGTCTGTATACAGGACATGATGAAACCCAAACACCCAGACACCCACTGCAACATGCTTTATAATTGTCACCATTGTTGAGATTCACAGGTGGATTCTTGATGTCTGTGTGTGCCTATTTAAAATATAGTTTTGAAGTTTCTTTATTTTTTATTGATTTGATCATTTGGATTTCTTTGAAAAAGCTAAAATGGTAAGCTCTACAATGATAGTGCTGCTATAATCCATAAGTTAAACTTCACTCAGAAATTGGGTTCAATATGAGTTCAGTGGTTCAGGTCAAATGATTGTGAAATAACGATTATGTTAAAGCACAATCAACACCATCAGATCATCTTTTCTATTTGTTCATCTGGCTGTTATAACTCATATACAGCAGCCAAACAAAATCTAAGGTTAATGATATATGAGGGTCAAGATCCCAACTAAAACAAACACCTAAAACAAACTTTGAACATTCCGGTTTTCTCCTTCAGTGATTCTGCTTGTTAACATCAGGTGTCTCCAATAATGCTCAATCATCACTCAATTATTCACTTAATTATCTCATTAACTTTAACATTGCTTTAGTGTTCATTGCTTAAAATTACTTAATTCCATTATGTTGAAGTTGCATGAACAAATTATGTTTGTTTAACGTAAACCAGTTATGTGGGACCTGTTGACAAAAAGTTTAGCCAACATATCATTTTTTTGAGTGTAACGTGGAACCAAATTTTTTTGCACGCTCAAGCGTTAAAATATCCGGTTTACTATACTATAACCTATTTCATTTGTGCATCACTGCCATTTTACTATGAAGAAAACCAGAGTATGGATGCACATGAATAAATAATGGTCTGTCATTAGGGCAGTATTGAGCATTTTTGCGGTATCAGTCTTTTTTATGGACCCTTGAACTTGGCAAATAGGAAAATGCACACAGCTTTATCACACCATCAGTTTCTGGACAGTCACAGAGAATGCTTTAAAGTGGACATAAGTCTGTGATTTTAGAGGTTTACTGCCCTAATGAAGCTACATTTAGAGCAAGTAGGTCTTTATTAATTCACACACATCCACACTCTCGTTTGCGTCATTGTAAAATAGCAGTGACGCACAAAGGAAATGTGTTATAGACAGTATATATGAAACAGAACTTGTAACGTGTGAGGATGCAAAAACAAAATATGCTTGTACATGCAAAATTTTTCTTGTGTGCACGTGAAAGTCTTTATATTTTTTTTTGCAAAGGTCCCTTTAGGCCGAGACTCCATACAGACTGGTCAGATCAAATTTACAGTGTAAATTTTAGGAGTAACTTTTAGGATTATGTTCATTTACTCTGAGTGGTTTGAGAAGAGGTTTGTAACAGTGGCATCTCTGTACAAATGATGATGATGCCACTTTGGTAAATAAGTTCAGGAGACACTAAATTGATTAATACAAGTATGCAAACATGTACAGATTTAACATGATGATGAATATGATTTTGTCGCAGGTCAGACATGGTAAGAAACTGAAAAGCTCTCATTAACTGAGTCCTGTTGACTTCTATTAAAACACTAAAGACACAATAATCTGATGTTACAAATGTGAAGTCCAGAGGAAAAGGCTTATGCTTGCATGAGAAGGACTCTTAACATGTGCTCAATGTTCATTGTAACCACAGTCTAGCAGTTTAACTTGTTGAAACCACTCTTTATCTCTTCAGACGCTTGGGTGGTAGTGAGTCAGCAAGACATAGACGGTGGGCCGAGGGGAGATTTTGGGTTTTCAGACGATCTGTGGTGATGGATAACCCAGTTTTTTGTATGTAACCACTACGCTTTTCAACAAAGCAAATAAAAATTATTGCCACTCACATACTTTGTCATCTGGCTGTTATAACTCATGTACTGCAGCCAAACAAAATCTAAAGTCAATGAATTAAGGGTCAAGAGCCCAACTAAAACAAATACTAATCACCATAATGGTGACTTAAACATTCCGGTTTTCTCCTTCAGTGATTCTGCTTGTTAACATCAGGTGTCTTCAATAATGCTCAATCATCACTCAATTATTCACTTAATTATCTCATTAACTTTAACACTGCTTCAGTGTTCATTTAACACTCTGCTCAGAGTTTATATAATTCACACTTTTAAGTGTTAAAACGATACCTATTTTGTGTTATTCCATTTCAGTGGTTACTTAGAAATTTGAATCTGAATTTTTTTTTTCCCTAGGGGGCGCCCCGTTGCCCCCGGTACCGGGGGCGTTGGTTTGTAACAGGTTAATTTAACACTGGGGATTTTGCTGTGTAACCTGTTCTAACGCAATGGCAAAAGTTCCAGTAAAGCATGCAAACTGTTCTGTCACTATTTAGGGTCTCATCCTCAGATGAGACAAGAGAGCAGTGGATACATTGTATTTTCAAATCTCCAGAAACAGATAAATCAATGTAACTCCACAACAAATACATAAATGTATCCACTAACCATTAAGAAACGTCCATGTGCGTCTAAAAGTTGCAACCTCTTGGAATCTCTCCTTAAAGTCAAGTCAAGTCAAGTCATCCTCATTTCTATAGCGCTTTTAACAATGTAGATTGTTTGGGAAAATTGTTAAAATACAGCAGCCGCACACTCAAACACTGTGCAAGATCAATTTATTAGCAAGCTTTCGGTCTTACGACCTTCTTCAGGCATACAAACAGAGTGAATATGGCCATATAAAAAAGCCCTTGCCAAACACCTCTCCTGATTGCATAATGCCAGACACCTGTGTTAACATGGCTAAGGCTACAAGGATAGGAAATGTAGTTCAACATAGCCTATATGAAATATATCCTTAAACACAGGGTCTACTGAAAACCGTGCGATCTTGGAGGTAAAATCCTAAGGCATCTAATCCTCTTTCATGGGGTATATTAGTGTAGAGGCTTTCTACATCTAAAGTGACCAGAAAAATATCATCAGGTAAGTTGTTAATTTCTGCAATTTTATTAATTACATCAGTTGAGTCTTTGATGTAGGATAGAAGTTTAGAAACATACGGCTTAATGTAATGATCCACATAGTTATACAAAGGTTCCAAAAGGGAATCATTGGAAGCCAAAATGGGTCGACCTTTTGGCTCTATAAGGCTCTTGTGAATCTTAGGTAGCATATAGAATATAGAGATTACAGGATGTTCACAATTAAGGAAATCATACACATCTTTAGATATCCAGTTCAAAGATAGAGCCATGTCCGTAACATTAAGAATTTTCTTTTGAAAATCTAAAGTAGGATTAACCTTAAGCTTCCTATAGAACTGTTCGTCGTTTAACTGGCGATAAGCTTCTTTTTTATAATCAGCCATATTCTGTATTACAATCGCACCCCCCTTATCAGCAGGTTTGATGATGATATCATTATCTCTAGCAAGTTCTTCTATGGCCAATCTTTCATGATAGGTCACATTAGAATTAGAATAATCTCTAGTGTATTTGTCCAGGATTTCTTTTTCAACCACTCTGCAAAATGTTTGGATAGAAGAATTTTCACAGCTAGGAATGAATTTACTCTTGTTCCTAAAAACAGATTTATCAGATCTTTGCATATCAGAATCACCAAACATATGCTTCAGTTTAAGCTTTCTAAAAAAGCGAAATAGATCTATTTTAATTTCAAAAGAATCAACTGAGCATGTAGGAACAAAACTTAGTCCTTTAGATAGAGCAGAGAGTTCATGCGTGGTCAGTACCTTGTTAGAGAGATTAATTACCGGGTTTTCACCCACAGACGCGTGTTGGGCCTGTTCCTGGTATCTGTGTTTCTTCTTCCCACGTCTCGTTTTCCTCTTGTTCTACCTTGGTCGTTTTTTGGTTGTTGTCTCCCCCTAGAGCGCTGGTAAGGAGTCCGAGTCAGTAGGAATGTCACTTTCTGCTGAGGTGGTTTCATAGTGCTGCGTGATCTGGCGTCTCCTAAAGGAAGGTTGGGTGTCATCAGAACACAGGAAGTTCTAGACCTTTCCTTGCTGGTACACTGTAAAAAAAAAATCATAAAAAAACGGTCAATGACTGGCAGCTGCGGCTGCCAAACAAAAACCGTAAAAATAAAGTAAAATATCGTAATTTAAATGAAATGCAAAAAACTTTTACAGAAATTTTCCTTAAATTTTTTACAGAAAAACACTGTTATTTTACAACTATTTCCTGAATTATTACGATCAAACACCTTCATTGTAAAAAAATCCCATAAAAAAACAGTCAAATGACTGTCAGCAACGGCTGCCATACAAAAACCATAAAATTAATGTAAAATATCTTCATTTAAATAAGTGCAAAATACTTTTACAGAAATCTTCATTAATCTTTTTTAACAGAAACACACAGTTAAAACACAGTTACTTCACATTTATTCTCTGATTTATTTACTGAAAAACACGCAGTTAATTACATGCATGATTTGCTTTGACTATATACGTCACTACATCAGCAACTACACAGTTACTGTCAGTTAAATAAAGAAACATGCAGCATTTCGTCAGTGTTTAATTGCTCATCCTGGACTGAAGCTCAGGCTCTACTCTTCAACACAATGGTGACACACGAAACACACCATACAGAAACACTTTAAACCCCAACAGAAAATTAAACACTACCAGATCTCTCAGGATCTAAGCATCTTCACTTATTACAATCCAGACTTTATTTCTTTCATACTAACATTATTATTGAGAACTAACAGAGGTTTAGAAGTTGAAGCTTTATTGAAAAGAGTAAAGTTTGATGTCACCATGATGCAGATCAGTGTTTGCTTTAGTTGGGCTCTTGAACTTTTAGTGTTGAACTTTAATGTTTCTCTGGCTGCATTAACTGAGTGTCTCTAATGCATATTTGTTGTGGTAAGAGTCTAAGAGAAACTCAGATCAGATAATGTTGGTCACTTTGTAGTGAGAATGGTTATCGAGTCCGGCTCCATTGATACCATCTGAAGTATAATATCTGGTCATGTCATTAAATATTAGTTATTCATTTTGCATGACTAAGCTTCTATAAAACATTCTCCAGTGCTGTGATACTAAGATTTTATGAAGTCATTATACAGAAAATATTTGACAGGATCATATAGACTCACTCAGACATCAAGAATCAGCGTATGAATCACAACAATGGTGACAATGAAAAAAAAAACTTTTTTGGTTGTCACCATTGTTGATTCTTGATGTCTCTATACAACTAAAAAAAATGACAAAACTTTTTTTGTGCAGTATATATATATATATATTTTAAATGCAGATTGTTATAATACTGATACCACAATATTCCAAGGGTCATGTGAAAAATTATGACATTACTTAAAGACTTTGTATAAAGCTAAATTCCACCTACATACTCTGTAATCTAAGCTATCATATTCAAAGATTTGACTGTCATATCAGTGAATCAGATCATCATATGATGACTATAACATCATCAATTAATGATCGAGATCATTAATCAATCATCTGATATTTTCTCCAGCATTTATTGCTATGACAAACGTGTATCAAATACACAGTTAAGCAGCCAGCAAAAAGCAAAAATTAAATCTCAAGGGTCATGACCACAACTAAAGCAGACACTGATCCCAATCATGGTGACATCAAATTTATTTTAAAGTTTTTTACACTTTATTTAAATTAGCATATTTTACTTTAATTTTATGGTTTTTGTTTGGCAGCCGCAGCTGCCAGTCATTTGACCCTTTTTTTACGATTTTTTTACAATGAAGGTATTTGATCATAATAATGCAGGAAATACCTGTGAAATAACAGTGTTTTTTCGGTTTATTTAAATTAGCATATTTTACTTTAATTTTATGGTTTTTATTTGGCAGCCGTAGCTGCCAGTCATTTGACCATTTTTTTACGATTTTTTTTTACAATGAAGGTATATGATCGTGATTATTCAGGAAATACCTGTAAAATAACAGTGTTTTTCAGTTTATTTAATTTAGGATGTTTTACAGTTTTTTGGGGAGCTGACAGTCATTTGACCATTTTATCATTTAACTGTTTTGTTACTGTTAAATTACAGATTATATTTGTAATTTTACATACATTTTATGTAATTTAAGAAAACAGAAAAAATACTGTATGAAAAAAACAATCAATTTTCTGTATAAAAAATGTGAATTACTGTAATTTGTCATTAATGTCACAATACCTAAAATAACAGCTGAATTTTTATTTTACAGATATTATTTGTAATTTTATAGTGTTTTGAGTACAATTTAAAATGAAAGAAAATGATCGTCAAAAAATCACAGTTATTTTCTGTAAAAGTAGGATTTTTTTTTACAGTGTAGTCATTCGCATCCCTTTTGTATTTTCTGATTTTAGTGGTCATCAAACCATCTTCAAAGGTTTTCAGGGTTTGTTTAATCGAATCAAGGATTTGAGAAATGTCATCACCAACTTTCTCCTTTAGTGTTTCTTGGTTTTCAATGTCTTTCATAACATCCTCTTTTTGCTTTGTAACCTCCTCAATTATTAGCAGTATCAAGTCCATAGAGCACTTATTTAAGATTTCACACCATTTTTTCACAAAGTCTTTAGATTTCTTGCCAATGGTGGGTGCTTTCTGTATGCGTAGACCTTGGGGAATGCGTTTGTTGCGCCAGTACTCACTTAGTGCATAACAATGTAGATTGTTTCAAAGCAGCTTTACAGAGATAAACATATAATTTAAGGTAACAGAGATTGGTTTGGTTTTATAAGATAAGATAAGATAAGATAAGATAAGATAAGGTAAACCTTTATTCGTCCCACAGTGGGGAAATTTCTGTGTTACAGCAGCAAAAATTACGAAAAAAAAATAAAAAATAAAAAAATAAATAAAAAAGAAAATATACTATAATAACAGTATATACAGTATATACACAATACAATGTATAAGCTAAAAAGTAATAACAGTGTATTTTGATGACTGGTCTACTGGGAACAGCTTTGGTTATAAAGTCTAACAGCAGCAGGGAAAAAAGACCTTCTGTAACGCTCCTTCAGACACTTAGGATGTATCAGTCTGTGACTAAAGGTGCTGCTCAGTGATGTAACGGTTACATACAAGGGGTGAGAGGCGGTCTGCAGCAATCATGATATTTTTGCTACCATCCTCCTTTCTCCCACCTCCTGTATAGTGTCCAGGGGAATCCCCAGGACTGAGCTGGCCTTCCTGATGAGCTTGTCTAGTCTCTTCCTGTCTGCAGTACACTGTAAAAAAAAAAATCGTAAAAAAACGGTCAATGACTGGCAGCTACGGCTGCCAAACAAAAACCGTAAAAATAAAGTAAAATATCGTAATTTAAATGAAATGCAAAAAACTTTTACAGAAATTTTCCTTAAATTTTTTACAGAAAAACACTGTTATTTTACAACTATTTCCTGAATTATTACGATCAAACACCTTCATTGTAAAAAAATCCCATAAAAAAACAGTCAAATGACTGTCAGCAACGGCTGCCATACAAAAACCATAAAATTAATGTAAAATATCTTAATTTAAATAAGTGTAAAATACTTTTACAGAAATCTTCATTAATCTTTTTTAACAGAAACACACAGTTAAAACACAGTTACTTCACATTTATTTTCTGATTTATTTACTGAAAAACACGCAGTTAATTACATGATTGATTTGCTTTGACTATATACGTCACTACATCAGCAACTACACAGTTACTGTCAGTTAAATAAAGAAACATGCAGCATTTCATCAGTGTTTATTTGCTCATCCTGGACTGAAGCTCAGACTCTACTCTTCAACACAATGGTGACACACGAAACACGCCATACAGAAACACTTTAAACCCCAACAGAACTTTAAACACTAACAGATCTCTCAGGATCTCAGCATCTTCACTTATTACAATCCAGACTTTATATCTTTCATACTAACATTATTATTGAGAATTAACAGAGGTTTAGAAGTTGAAGCTTTATTGAAAAGAATAAAGTTTGATGTCACCATGATGGAGATCAGTGTTTGCTTTAGTTGGACTCTTGAACTTTTAGCACTGAACTTAAATGTTTCTCTGGCTGCATTACCTGTGTGTCTCTGATGCATATTTGTTATGGAAAGAGTCTAAGAAAAACTTACATCAGATTATGTTGGTCACTTTGTAGTGATAATAGTCATTCCGGCTCCATTGATACCATCTGAAGTATAATATCTGATTATGTCATAAGTATTAGTTATTCATTTTGCATGACAAAGCTTCTAAAAACATTCTCCAGTGCTGTGATACTCAGATTTTATGAAATCATTATACAGAAAATATTTGACAGGATCATATAGACTCACTCAGACATCAAGAATCAGCGTATGAATCACAACAATGGTGACAATGAAAAAAAAACACTTTTTTGGTTGTCACCATTGTTGAGATTCATATGTTGATTATTGATGTCTCTATACAACTAAAAAAATGACAAAACTTTTTTTGTGTAGTGCATATATATATATATATATTTTTTTTTATTAATGTATTAAATGCAGATTTTTTTAATACTGATACCACAATAATCCAAGGGTCATGTGAAAAATTATGACATTAATTAAAGACTTTGTATAAAGCTTAATTCCACCTACATACTCTGTAATCTAAGATATCATATTCAGAGATTTGACTGTCTTATCAGAGAATCAGATCATCACATGATGACTATAACATCATCAATTAATGATCGAGATCATCTGATATTTTCTCCAGCATTTATTGCTATGACAAACGTGTATCAAATACACAATTAAAGCAGCCAAAAAAAAGCAAAGGTTAAGTCTGAAGGGTCATGACCTCAACTAAAGCAGACACTGATCCCAATCATGGTGACATCAAATTTATTTTAAAGTTTTTTACACTTTATTTAAATTAGCATATTTTACTTTAATTTTATGGTTTTTGTTTGGCAGCCGTAGCTGCCAGTCATTTGACCCTTTTTTTACGATTTTTTTACAGTGAAGGTATTTGATCATAATAATGCAGGAAATACCTGTGAAATAACAGTGTTTTTTTCGGTTTATTTAAATTAGCATATTTTACTTTATTTTATGTTTTTTGTTTGGCAGCCACAGCTGCCAGTCATTTGACCCTTTTTTTATGATTTTTTTTTACAATGAATGTATATGATCGTGATTATTCAGGAAATACCTGTAAAATAACAGTGTTTTTCAGTTTATTTAATTTAGGATGTTTTACAGTTTTTTGGGGAGCTGACAGTCATTTGACCATTTTATTATTTAACTGTTTTGTTACTGTTAAATTACAGATTATATTTGTAATTTTACATACATTTTTATGTAATTTAAAAAAACAGAAAAAATACTGTATGAAAAATACAATCAATTTCCTGTATAAAAAAATGTGAATTATTGTAATTTGCCATTAATGTCACAATACCTAAAATAACAGCTGAATTTTTATTTTACAGATATTATTTGTAATTTTACAGTGTTTTGAGTACAATTTAAAATTAAAGAAAATGATCGTCAAAAAATCACAGTTATTTTCTGTAAAATTAGGATTTTTTTTTACAGTGTAGAGATGCTGCTGCCCCAGCAGACCACTCCATATAATATGGCTGAGGCCACTACAGAGTCAAAAAAAGTCTTCAGTAGCTCTCCTTGCACCCCAAAAGACCTTAATCTCCTCAACAGAAAGAGTCTGCTCTGCCCCTTCTTATAAATTGCCTCAGTGTTGTTTGTCCAGTCCAATTTATTGTTTAGGTAAACACCCAGGTATTTGTAAGTGTCCACTCTCCCAATGTCCCTTCCCTGAATCTTCACTGGTGATAAAGTTTGTTTGTTCCTACGGAAATCCACCACCAGTTCTTTCGTTTTCCCCGCATTTATCTGGAGGCAGCTCCGTTGGCACCAGTCCACAAAGTTCTGAACAAGTCCTCTGTACTCCCTGTCATCATCATCCGTAATCAGACCGACGATCATCAGAGAACTTCTGTAAGTGACAGGTTGCTGAGCTGAACATGAAGTCTGCAGTGTAGATGGTGAAAAGAAACGGGGCAAGAACCGTACCCTGCGGGGCTCCAGTATTGCAGACAATCATGTCAGACTCACAGTCACGAGTCCTCACATACTGTGGTCGGTCTGTGAGGTAGTTCAATATCCAGGCAGACAGATGATGGTCCACTCCCATATACACCATCTTATCCCTCAGGAGCGCAGTTTGAATGGTGTTAAAAGCACTAGAGAAGTCGAAGAACATGACTCTCACAGTGCTCCTAGCCTTTTCCAGGTGTGAAATAGCCCTATTTAGGAGGAAGATGATTGCGTCTTCCACTCCAATGCCCGGTTGATAGGCGAACTGAAGTGGATCCATTGATGGACTCACCAAAGGTCGGAGATGAGTAAGCACCAGCCTCTCCAATGTTTTCATCAGATGTGAGGTCAGTGCTACTGGTCGATAATCTCCGAAGTCTTTTGGGCGCGACGTCTTCGGAACAGGCACCACGCAGGATGTTTTACATAACTGTGGCACCTTTCCCAGCTTCAGGCTAAGGTCAAAAATGTACAGCAGTATGCCGCACAGCTGATCTGCACAGGTCTTAAGGAGCCTGGAGCTGATGCCGTCTGGGCCTGCAGCCTTCCTCGCCTTGATCTTCCTGAGCTCCATCCTCACCTGGGCTTCTGTAAGGGGCAGTGTGTATTTGATGGAGTGTTGACTGGAGGGAATCGAGGGGTGGGGGGGGGGGGGGAGTTAGGTGTATTTTGTATTGTCTGTGAGCTGATAGCTGTGCAGAGAGAGGTAGGGCTGGAGCTGCCTGCTGTGGAGGCAGAGAGTGGGGATTTCAGCAGGGGGGACTGGATGAGGTCAGTGGAGGGCAGCCGATCGAATCTGTTAAAGGTCTGGAAACTGGACTCCTTATGACCCGTGATGGTTTTGAGCCCCTTCCACACACCACTGACATTGTTCTGCTGCAGCTGATCCTCCATCCTCCTCTTGAAGTATGCTTTTCCCTACCTGATCTTCTTTCTCAATTCTCTCTGGACAGTCTTCAGCTCTCCTTTGTTTCCTGATCCAAACACCCTCTTCTTCTCTTTAAGGAGAGTCTTTATATCAGGGTTAATCCACGGTTTATTATTAGCAAAACACCGTACAATCCTGGTGGGTACAGTATTCTTCACACAGAAATTAATATAGTCCGTAATACAGTCTGTTAGACTGTCAATATCTTCCTCATGTGGACTACACAGTTCCTCCCACACAGTTGTTTCAAAACAGTCTTTTAGAGCCTCACTGGTCTCATCCGACCATGTCATCACTGTGCGGGTGGAAACTGGTTGCCTGCATACAAGGGGTTTGTACACAGGTAAGAGATGAACCAGGTTGTGATCCGATCTTCCCAAGGGGGGAGGGGTGCTGATGTATAAGCCTCCTTTGAATTGGCATAAAATATATCAAGTGTTTTATTATCTCTAGTGTGACATGAAACATACTGAGTAAATGTGGGCAAAGTGGAGGATGTAGGGGCATGATTAAAGTCTCCAGAGATAATGAGAAGTGCATTTGAGCTCTGTGTTAACAGTCTGTTAACAACAGAATGCAGGACATCACATGCCGATTCACCATCAGCAGAGGGGGGAATATACGCAGCTCGCTATAACATGCGAAAATTCTCTGGGCAGATAGTACGGCCTCATGCTAGCGGCTAACAGCTCAATGTCCTTATAGCAAATCTGTTCTTTAATAGTTGTAGGGTATGGACCAATCAGACACACACTAATTATTCATTACATACAAAGGTTTATGAAACTCCAAAACTAACAGCCCAAATGAACGAACACAAGGGCAGAAACAGTGTCATGTTACAGGGCTGACAAGGAGATTTTATGACCTCAGAGGAATGTGGCCACATGCACAAGAGAGAGATACAATGGGAACATCGAAACCCTCTTTAAAACAGACTTTGCTGCATTAATCATAGACTAACTGATCTATAAATGAACATGCATAAAACTGTGAAAGAAACAGTGTAAATGGTTTACTGTCTCGTGTACTATTAGGTATATATTATGGTATGTATCCTGGTATACAACCAACTAACGATCAATGTAACCTCACCTGTATCATGCCTCCTACCTAATTAATCCTCATTTATTGACACTTTGATGTACATCACCTTCTTCTAGAATGCAGTGTGGATGTGTTATAGCTATCTGAGCATTAATGAAGGTATAACCACGCTAGGGACAAAAGACTTGTAAATCAACTAAGAGCCACTTTCCCTCTCAGACATGTCACTTTTCTGATTAGTCGAGTTCAGCCCTTAGGGGAGGATCTTTTCCAGGCTTTATTAGAGACAGTCCACATGTGACCTCCCTCTCTTAGTTCTTTCATCCAGCCGCAACACTGTTCTGGTGATACTAGGGAACCCCCTCCCCCTCCACGGGGGCCCCAGGGCCCAGCAGGCCTCGATCCAACCAGATATGGGCTTAGGCAGGAGAGAGAAGACTCTCTCACAAAGAACCAAGGACAATCTCAGGAGTTTTGGAACAAAGACTCCAACCAACAACGACTCCAATCACCCACTCTTCCGACTTCCTCACTTCTCCTGGGTGCTCGGCGTGGCCTCAACAGGGCCCCAGGCCTTGACCAAACCAGCCATGCGTTCCTGGAGAAAGAGAACCCTCAACCAACTTCCACTTGACACTGCCGGAACCATCAACGACTTAAATTTTCAACAACTTCAAGAATTGTTCCCACTACAAATGCAAGTATTCAATTCAATGAAATGTGAAAATGAAATTCTGATGGTTCTTCTCATAGTCCCTTTTTCCGGTTTCCAATTTACTCCTATCACTAACCTATTTCTGTATTTCTGTATGTGTGTTTAGTTTATTTATGTTTATGATTTAGTTAATAAAACTTATGCACTTTATGTATTTGGTTCTGTTTTGTTTGCAATACAAAGTCACTTTTACGATCGTGGTTTTTGCTACTTGCTCAAAGTGCTGTACATGCTAAGAAATAATTATTCTTCTGTGGCCATGGAAGATACCCTTTTCTTAGAATAAATTAATAATCAAAAGAGTTCGTTGGACGAACTGATTAATTGATTCTAATATTAATTCAGCCACATCAAGTTAATCCAATTAACTGACCCAAATATTCATAATTAATAATAACAAGTTATTATTGATTATTAATATTTCATATAGCTAGGTTCCTTACATAGTGATGTGTCCAGTTTTACACCATTTATTATTCACAAACACTGCCAGTGGTTATTGAAATATAGCGGTTTATGAATAATGTTATTTCCAGCTAATAGTTTTGATTGATTCACTTCCGTCTAAATGATCATTTGTTATTAAATTAGGGGCCGCTAAGACGACACCGTTCTCTCGAAACAGACTTTAAACGCGAACCTGTGATAAACGCTGACGGCGTTCACATGCGCATTAAGAATTTATTCTTTAGTTATGTGCGTTTGAATATATGTGTGCAGGATTGTAATTCCTTACAAACCATGCCTAAACAAACTACTTGTCTTGCCTTTAATTTGGATGCAGAATTTTATTTTATTTTATCACTTCAGGTAGGTACGCAAACCGGAATTTCCACAACACTTTATCTGCACTCCACTACTGGTTATTTCTGAGATTTTGGATGACTGAAAAATCATGTGGTTTGTTATTGCAGAGTATCTGAGGCTCATGTAAAGGATTGGCTCTCTTCTGAACGGGGATGGGAAGGAGCAGCTCATTTGCATTTAAAGAGACACACAAAAATGGAGCGTTTTTGCTCACACCCAAAAAAGAGGCAACTTTTACAAGCTATGATAAATAATCTGGGGGGTATTTTGAGCTGAAATTTCACAGACACATTCTGGGGAGTTGTAAATATTTACTTACAACGCAAATGTTTTTAGATTTGTTGGACCTACTCTTGTGCCCCAAAGGGTCACACCTGGCTTTAAAGGGTAACTAAACACTAAAACAACTTTTATTAGTGCACCTGAGACGCGTCTCTCTGTAGGCAAGGGCGTGATTAGCTGGTACCCTCTTACGTCACAGGGCACCACAACTTCCAATAGGAAAATTCAACTGCAGTAGCCACCGTTCAACCTGAAGAGGACAGCACTCAGACGTTTTTACACCATACAGTATATTGTAGAATTAAAACACTTTATACCCAAATGTCAAATAAATTACTTGAATCAATGAACACAGATAATTAACTAAAAACAATTGTTTTAGGGTTTAGTTACCCTTTAAGTCAAGTCACCTTCATTTATATATACAATATGGACTGTTTCAAAGCAGCTTTACAGTGATAATAGGAAATTAAAGTAACAGAGATTGTTTTGGCTTTACAGCCGCTCTAGAATAAAGTTATTGTCCAGCTAATATTAGTTTTGATTGATTCACTTCCGTCGCAACGATCATTAATTATTAACTTAGGGGGCGCTAACACGACACCGTTAACAGAAAACCTTTAATGCGATCCGGCCGCTCATTTGCATAAGCAATATGGAATACCTTTACCTGGTATTGACCACACAAGAAGATGTTGCTTTATTGCTCAGACCTGAGGGAAACGAGAGAGAGTGGGGAGACAGAGACTCTCGAGAAGAATATAAGAATAAGAATGAGCCAGATGGAGTAGATTCAGATTAGCAAGCTTTATTGTTTTTTTTTTTTTTTTACAAGTTATGATTCTCGAAATCAGTTTTAGTGGAAATCCATCCTTACAAATTAAGTGGCACACTGGCAATGTTTGGATATTGATAGAAGTTGAACTGATGTCTAAGAGTAGTGACATTGTCCAAGATACAAGAAAAAATATTTTAGAATAGCCATTCAAAATATGATTATACAAACTATAGCTAAACAAAAAGCTAGCAAAATTAACATAAAAGGAGATAAACAAAATCCAACCTGGTGCCCCTTGTGGTCATATGAGGAAGTAACAAATACGTGTCACTTTTGATCTTATACATATCAGGTTTTCTATGGTTGTAAGAATACCCTTGCTTAAAGGGGTCATGAATTGAGAAATACAATTTTTCTTAATCTTTTGACATATACGAGATCATTAGAAACATCCTGTAATTTTTTATTGAAACTAAGCTCAGAAAACAACTTGTTTTGGAATTTGTGACATTATGATGTAATAGTGCGACGAAAGACCGCCTCTGCAGAAGAAAATCAACTTCTACATCATTGCCTCTTTAGCTCTGCCCACCGATTCACGCATGTCATACAGTAGTAAATACAAGAGATGTTAAAACAGGATTACTCGCCTCTGAGGATTACAAGACGTTTGTGATCCTTGTGATGCTAAAATTAAGTAATCGTAGATTAACTTTATTTTTAACTAAATATTTGTAGTATTTACAAATTTAGTGGGATGATGAAAAATATTTTAATATGCGAAACTGTTACCCATTCAGTGGGCGTTTACTTCCAAGCCTGGACTGTAACATGTCTATAAAAACATGTGTTTTAAAGAGAAGGTCAAAAACAGGATAGAAAATAGATTATACTTCTACATTAGGATGTTTTGTGATGTAAAAATCTTGAAAACATTATAAGTGGACTTCAGAGAACATTAAAATTTGACTAGCCCACACTGAGCTGTACATAGACTGTATGTGTTTGGCTCTTTGGGACTTCAGGTCTGTTGAAAGGTTTCATCGGAGTGCTCTTGTCTGTGTTAGGAACGTCATAATTCTCGTACACATTCTCTTCCTGCATCAAGAAAGCAAATGTGCACTAGTAATATGTCTGCTGGGTCATATTGCATACAGAATATTAAGTTGGGTTTTTAGGTTATTTTTTAAGGTCAGTGAGCGACTTACAAAATCGTTGGCATTACTCTTCTGTTCATCTCTGCTTTAATTTGCTTGTTGACAGACGTCACACTGCCTATGGAAATATCAAAACAAAGAAATACATTGGTCAAATCTTTCTATTGTTTTAATTATGCTGATAGTAGACATGGCTTGTTTATTTATACCTGTCTTTGCTGATGTCTTGCGAACAGCGATCAATCCAACTACAAGTATGATCACTGCTATGATCAGACCACTGACAGCATATAGTATGTATACTGCTGTGTTCGAGGATGCTGAGGAAGAGATAGAAAGATATTTAATATTTATTTTTGTGTGATTAAAGTCATTCAGATAGTCGTCATCTGCATCATTTCCCTCCAATTAAATGAGCATTGACAGGGCTCCAGACTGCGACCATTTTTTGGCGCGACCACAACGTTGCCGAGCAGTGAATGCAAACTAAATGAAAGTGGAACGAAAATGCGCTACTCATTTATGCTACACGGACCATTTATTAGTTCGGACAAATAATAGACAGCGCAGCACCCCGAACTTGCCAGTCACGGGCCGATCTCGATCACGTGACACTGTTACTAGGAGATTCAGTGAAGAAATCGATTGAATTCGCCTTTAGAATTAATAACATCATCGCTGCGAGATCCAGTGAGAAACATCCCGATTCGGCGCAGAGTTCTCAGTTATAAACCATAAATATCAGATCAAACAGCGCTGACGTGGAAACCAGGAGAATCACTTTTGGGTCAAATTACTGTGAATCAACAGAAAAATTCATGTAAATTGACATGATACAGTTGTCTTTTATGCCACTGTAAGAAATGATATTGTTTAATTGATCTGTAATTGATTTGAAGTCACCATGGTGATTACTGTTACTGTATTATGAGCTTGGGATCTTAGACCTTGTATATTCATATTTGTATCTAGTCAAGTCAGAAGAGTAACAATGAAAACATTTGTTAAAATAATGACAAGCTAGTATATAAAAGTAAACAACTGGATGATAAGTTTGTCAAGCTGAAAAGGACAAAAGTATATGAGTTAAGAGCCCAACTAATGGAAACACTAATCACTGTTATGGTGACTTCAAATGAAAACAGAGTTAAACCTCTGTTAATTCTCACTAAAAACTTCTGTAGACGTCTGACAGAAATAAAGTCAGTCTGGTTAGCAATAAGTGAAGCTGGTAATGCTGTTGGTGGAGTTGTTTAATCCTCCTCTGCTGAGATCTTCAGAGATTTAATGTCTTCTTTTCTCTTCAGCTGATTTCATCTAAGGCTGTGGCTGAAATGACTCCATATTTAATATACACATATGTTTTGGCTACGATAAAGTCCAGTTCTGGTTTATTTCTTTGCTCTTGGCTGACATGTGGCATTGCTATGCAGAGGTGTAAAGTCCAGGTTCAGAAACAAAAGTCCTCCTCAGTATTTTGTTCCAATCACCTGGATTTGCTAATTCAGACAGGAGAAAGAACTAAATAGTGAAATCAGCTGACTGAGTTCTTGGGTGGAATAAACATATGGCAGGACTCTTACTCTTTGACCCCTGGATTACCCACTTCTGATCCTACCCCACAAGTCATTGCGCACCAGTGACGACAGCATTTTTATAAAAAAAAATGACGGACGATTGTTCTTGTCACCTAGCAACTGTGACAGCTTCCGATGACGAGCGGAAGTAATATTTGAACTGCACTTGCACATGGTCTTGGCTAAGCCGAAAATACATGACCCGGCGCCGCCTGGGCTGAAACATCCTCACCATGTCCTCCAGTAAAATATAAAACATAAAAATGACAATAGCCAATTCTGGCTCCATAGCTCTTTACTCAATTATATCAAATGAATTATCAGGATGGCAGATGTACTCTCGCACCTTGCTTGCCGCCAGGAGCAGTAATCGGGAACACCTGGTTGCGAAATTAGGTAATCTTACGAAGGCTACATGCTGCATCCTTCAAAGTCCGCAGCCTTCGAAGGATGCAACCTTCACATTGGGAAACAGAATCAGAATCAGAATCAGAACCCTATTCCCAATATTAGTTCACTAATATAGTCCACTTGACTGAGTGATTAAAAACAAGTGAGTTAATTCAGACACTGATGAACACCTGCTGTTAACAAGCAGAATCACTGAAGGAACAAGAAGAACAGAAAAAAGATGAAATCAACTGAAGATAAAATACATTGAATCTCTGAAGATCTCAGCAGAGGAGGATTAAACAACTCCACAAAGAGCATTACCAGCTTCACTTATTACTAACCAGATTTACTTTATTTCTGTCAGACATCTACAGAAGTTCTTATTTTATAGGTGACAGAGGTTTAGATGTAATTTTATTTTCATTGGATGTTACCATGATGGTGACCAGTGATTGCTTTAGTTGGGCTCTTGACCCTTAATTTGTGAACATTAGTTTTGGCTGTGGTAACTGTATCTTTAAAATACAATTGACACGCCAATAAAGCTGAAAGAAAACAGGATTAGATGTCAGTGACTTTTTGTTAATGGTTAATATGAAGGATTTAAAAAATGTGATGTATTATTAGACAAGACACACACAGACATCAAGAATTGGCGTATGAATCTCAATAATGTTAACAATCAAAAAAGTTTCATGCTGCAATGGATGTTGGGTTGGTACCAGCGTGGGAATTATACCGCGGCCATGCGGCCATGGCTGCCGTTGCCCTACACTTTGGCCTTCAAACCCGTGAAAAAAAAAAACATTGTACGGCCACAGTGGCCTGTGTGCCCTGGCCCTGTCCAAGTTCCATGTATAAAGCGCCAATGCGTCGATGTAATCATTATGAGCGCTGTATACTGATGTGCTGTGTTTTCAATTCATACCAGCAGCCTGAGGGCGCTCTACTGAACATTATAGTCCATATTTGAAACACATGAAGAAGAGCGTTCGACAATGCAGGAAATCCCAAATCCCCGACCACAAACAGAGCTAACAGATCGCTGTAACATGCAGATCAGGGCTCGACATTAACGCTTGTCCGCTTGTCAGGGACAAGTGGATTTTTTGAAGGGACAAGTAAAAGAGAATTTTACTTGCCCGACCAGACAAGTAGCCTGATTAGAACATCAATAACAAAAATAAACAAATAACTAGGGAATCACTAAACCGAGAGAATGATTCTGATTTTATTACATTTATTGTAAGTTGCGATCGATTGTGGATAATGTATTACCATAGACTGTAAAAAAAAAATTGACGGTAAGGTTGCGCTGTTGACGCTCGCGCAGCCTCTCGAGGAGAAATCTACTCAAATGAGCGCAGCACACACACACTCAGTTAACAACATACTGCCTATAAAAAATCTAAATGTGGAGTTTTTATATTTTTAACATATGTTAAGCAACCTCAATTATTTTTCCTGAATACCATCACGATTGAAAATGTGACATTGATGTCCTAAAACATTTTTTTTTTTCTGTTTTTGTTCTGTTTCAGCAGCGAAAATAGTTCCAAACAAAAATCACAGCAGGACCACGGCGCATCTCACAGGAACACTCAACCTGTTTTCATTACTGAATGATTCAGGATTTTGAACGAATCGGTTGATTCAATGACCCATTCATAAACATGTCTCATTCTTGAATGAATCAGCCGTTTGAACGAATCGTTTGATTGAAATAATCAATGACTCACTCATTAAGACGGTCGCCTGCCACCACCTACTGGCGGTTTAGTGTTATGTTTAAAAGTAGTATCATTCTTTCCAATGTTTCTTATTTGTATATTTAAATCAATTTCATAACGTTATTTTATGCAGTTGTAATTTTTCAGTGTAAATTATTTAATTTGATCAGCCCTACATAGGGTAACAGCCCTATAATGTCTTATTATTCTAAATAATTGAATGTATTGATCAAATTTTAAAATGAAAGATGAAGCATACATTTAATATGAGAATATTGCTTCAGAATAAATTAACACAAAAAGAAAAAAAAAAAAATCTGGACAAGCAACTTTTTTACTCCGACAATTGAATGACAGATTTACTTGTCCGAAGGACAAGCACATGAAAAGGCTTAATGTCGAGCCCTGCAGATTATGTCATTTTGAAGACAATAAACATTTTTGCAATGTTATTTGACTTACCTGTGTTCTTCGACCCATGTCAGGCATTTTCATAATAATACATTATATGTATAATGTTATGCTAATAACATTAGATAGACTTTATCATCGTTGCATTATACATAAAATATTATATTTTCTGTCTGATTTTTTTTTTTTATCTGAAGCCAAATCAGATCACAGAAGGTTATTTAGAACACTCGACTTGAGTTATAAAGTAAGTTTGGAGCACAAACATGGTTTTAATCTCATAAATTCTCGTGTATTGATGGTGTGCTAAGCTAAGTAAAGTCATATGACATGATCTTGAAAAACATTTACCTAAATACAGAGTTTTAGACATATCATCTTCAGATTTTAAGTATAACATGGTCAGACATGTGACTTTAGCTGCAGTGCATTTCTAGATTTATACAATGCCAACTTCAATTTTATTTTCATGAAGATGTTTCATAAAAAAAATTCTCATAACTTTAATTTTTTTTAAAATCTATTTATAACTATTTTTTTCATTATGACAATAATTAATTCTACATTTACAATAAACTACCAGGTGTCAGCTTTCAAATGAGATCATACTTGTGCTTTTAGTACAAAGGGTTCATGAACTGTATCTGTTTCAGTTTGGCAATGCCATTTCTGGGGATTTTTCAAAAGTGGGGTTGCAGTTTAACAGGTTGTAGTTGGAAACAGAGACCTCTTTCAATACATTCAAGGGTTGCTGAATTTGACAAGCCCTGATCTCAAGCTGAATTTTCTTATTTGTACAATCGTATAGGCCTCCATAGACAATACATTGCAGACCAGCACATGTGCATTTCCCGATGCAATTGTGTTTTTGTAAATTGCACAATTTGATTTCTCTGAATCCATTGCAGTAAGGCCAGTCAGGCTCACCATGATGCACAGGGAATTAGCATGTTATGGTATCAATCTGAATGGGAAAACCATCGAATTGTACTCAATGGCCTTTGTGCCCTGTCATATGGCCTTGGTTTTTTTTGTTGGTTTTGTGTTAACTTTAAGTAGTGTCTTCAGAATTTTCTTTTTTGTTGATTGTCACCATTGTTGAGATTC
Organism: Gila robusta; assembly: GCA_030770095.1. Classification (NCBI taxonomy): domain Eukaryota; kingdom Metazoa; phylum Chordata; class Actinopteri; order Cypriniformes; family Leuciscidae; genus Gila; species Gila robusta. Next base: position 90,370 of record JAVALU010000651.1, read on the forward strand.
ATTGGCTGATTCTTGATATCTGTGTGTGTCAATCTACAGCCGTAGTTAAAAATGTTTAGTGAATGGTGAGCTTAAAGGTGGGGTATGTGATTCTCTTTTTTGTCCATTTTTTCAAAATAACTTGAAATTCTATTCCTAACCCACTTACAGCCACTGAGTTAGAAGCACTGAAATGAAAATTAAGCAATTTAATCATCTGTGGAACGGGCAGGACTCGAAAAACTCCAGCCAATCATTTCCAAGACAACCTAGAAACATTGGACAGTAAGTTCGTCAATCAAACGGTCGTACCACACCCCCCTCCCCCCAGCGCGCGTGACCCCCTTCGTGCGCATACTCAAAGCTCGTGACGCATGCGCATCTCGTCAGTAAAGCCGGTTCCATGATTAGTAGTAAATCGTCATTACAATCTCTCGTGCATCTGAGTTTTCGCTCGTGCGTGATTGCGTGTCCATGTTCTTCGAATGGGTGGAGTCAGAGCCAGCGTTGGAGGAAAGAAGGTAGGACAATTTGAATTGTGTATTTTCAAAATCTGCTGGTCGTTTTCCAAATCACATACCCCACCTTTAAAAACCCTTCGTAACTGATTGTGTATATTGCTTGATCTTTTGCTGTAATTTCACAGTGTAGTAATATTAAATTATACTGTATTAAAAAAACTATTTTTTGATAAGTAATGAGATACAGTTACAGCAGCTAAAGAAAACTAATGTTAAAGTCAAGGGTTGAGAGCCCAACTAAAGCAAACACTAATCTACATAATGGTAAGATCAAATGAAACAAAACAACATCTAAACCTCTGTTAATTCTCAATAGGAATTTCTGTAGACATATGAAAAAATAAATAAAGTAAATCTGGTTAGTAATAAGTGAGGCTGGTATTGCAATTTTTTAGAGTTGTTTAATCCTCCTCTGAGGATTAGAGATCTTGAGAGATTTAATGTCTTCTGTGGCTGAAGTCAGTTGTAGTTCTTTGTAGCTTTTTTCTTCTTGTTCCTCTGTCCTTCAGTGATTCTGCTTGTTAACATCAGGTGTTTTTCACTAATGCTCAATCATCAGTTGATTAATCACTGAATTATATCATTAACTTCAACACTGCTTCAATGTTACTCTAACTCTCTGTAGTGTGGACACACAAGTGTTCATTTAAAACTGAAGATTTTGCAGTGGGGTTAAAATGGTTAAATGGGTCAACAACAACAAAAAAGGTGAAGCTTAATTTAATGGTAATCAACTGTAAATTAATTTACGGCATAAAACTGTAGAAAAACAGCAATTTACTGGCAACCCAGCTGCCAGTAGATTACCGTAAAATCAAGGAAAAACAGTAATATTCTGTAAAACTTAACAGTCAGATGTAGGGCTGGGCGATATATCGCACGATATTGTTATGCGCATCTCGTCAGTAAAGCCGGTTCCTTGATTAGTAATAAATCGCCTTCACCTGCTGTCAGATGGAGCGGCATTTACTACACAGCACAAACTCCAGTGTTAAATTAACACTCAAGAGTGTTAAAGTTAATGAGATAATTAAGTGATTAATTTAGTGATGTTTGAGCATTATTGAAGACACCTGATGTTAAGTTCTCGCAGCTGGCTGCGTTCTTCATTGACTCACGAGCCGAGTGATCCACCGCGAAGAGTTGTACACTTAACAAGCAGAATCACTGAAGGAGAAAATCTCAAATTGTAAGCCACCGTTATGGCGATAAGTGTTTGTTTTAGTTGAGCTCTTAACCTTAATACATTCACTTTAAACTTGTTTGACTGCCGTCATTTATTTATAACAGTCAAATGAACAAAAAAAAAAGTGTGATCTGATAGTGTTGGTTGTGTTCTGGCGTATTCATGCCGTGATCTGAAAATTACTCTTATTGCGACAGTTTGGCTTAACTTGTTAGCAAAAACTTTTTGATTCTACAGCATAGAAATGAATTTAGGTATGTTTTTTATAATCAAAAATATTTATTAAACATTGTTCTGATCAAAACACTTTCAAATAAATTTATTTAGAAACACAGACATCAATAATCAGCCTGTGAATCTCAACAATGGTGACAATAATAAAGCATGTTGCAGTGGCTGCCACCAATCACAACTCAGTAATGGCTCTCATCATGCATTGCGATATGAATAAATTATTATCTGAATTTTCTATGTAATTTACTTTTCCTAATTGAATATTCTGCTCGTCACCATTGTTGAGATGCATAGACTGAATCTTGAAGTCTGTGAGTGCCTATAAGAAAGATTGTCTGTGTTTTTTTTTAGAAACAACTTTTAAGAAATCCTTTTTATTATAGCTAAAATTCTGGATATTATTCAGAATCACAGTTATGTTGTAACCAACAACATAAATCAAAATCATAAAGTTCAAATGATGATTGTCATAATATAACCAACACCATTAGATCACTTTTCTTCTTCGTTCATCTGGCAGTTATAACTCAGATACATCAGCCAAACAAAAGCCACCGTTATGGCGATAAGTGTTTGCTTTAGTTGGGCTCTTGATCCTTATACTTTAAGTTTAAATTTTGTTTGTCTGCTGTTATTGATTTATTACAGTCAAATGAGCGAAGATAAGTGTGATCTGACAGTGTTGGTTATGTTTTGACATAATCATGCTGTGATCTGAAAAATGAGACTCATTCAGATGATCTGGTTTAACTTGATAGCAACAGTTTAGTGGTTCTACAGCATATGACAATTGTATTTTTCTTATAATCCAGAACATTTAATAAAAATTGTTCTGATCAAATCACTTTCAAATACATTTAGAAACACAGACATCAATAATCAGCCTGTGAATCTCAACCGTGGTGACAATAATAATCCTTGTTGCCACCAATCACAACTCATTAATGCCGCTCCATCTGAAAGCAGGTGAAGGTGATTTACTACTAATCAAGGAACCGGCTTTACTGACGAGATGCGCATAACAATAGGCTTGTTTGAGATGCGCCTTGCCTCGCCTTAAATGTAGTCGAGAGTTGGCGGCTGCAGTGAGAGGAGGAGTGAAAAAAGCGCAGGCAAGCCGGACAGTTCTCGCTTCTCGCAGTGGATCTGACACCTGCAAGATCAATGATGGATATCGCGGGATTCACGGGATTCACGCTCGTGCACAGTGTTCCTAATAAACTGGATGTAATTTAAGTTCTGTTGCTTTTATATGAAAATAAATATAATGAACAAGACACCCAAAGTACTTATTTAATTCCATTCCAAATAAGTGTTTATCAATCATTTTTTCTTTAATACAGACATAGGCTATGTGTTTTTTTATATATAATAAAATGACATTGCATAACCCATCGCACTGTCCGAGAGTTTGGGAATATTCACACATAACATATACACATAAAACATGATATCCGAGTTTTAAAATCAAACATTTTAAAAGAGAACAATACATCACGGTTGTTTAAACCAATCAACATTAAGCTGTGTCGTCAGCAAGTCGTTTCCCATCATGCTTTTGATCAGCGCAGTCGGTGGAGAGCAACTGCGCGCGACTGCAGAATCCGACACGTGCGCCTTGCGCTCGCGAGAGCTTTTTGACACACGTCAGCATGACATCAGCGCAAGGCGGACCGCACTCAGACACATTTCTAACCGGCATGCATTACGCGCTGATCACCGGTGATCGGTTCTGCGCAGATTTTGCTCATCTCAAACAAGCCTAATATCGTGCGATTAATCGTGCAGCCCTAATATGTGTCCAAACTACGGGGTGTTAAAAATTAACACTGAAGCAGTGTTAAAGTTAATTAGATAATTATGTGATTAATTAAGTGATGATTGGCCATTAGTGGTGACACCTGATGATAATCAGAATCAATGAAGGAAAGAGAAACACAAGAACTACAAATGACTTTGAGCCATTACACATTATTGCACGTATTATTAACTAGTTTGACTTTATTTCTGTCATACATCTACAAAAGTTCTTGAGATTCAACAGAAGTTTAGATGGTAATGTTTTATGGAATTTTTCATAAGTTGCCATTATGGTGGTCTGTGTTTGATTTAGTTGGGCTCTTAACCCTATTTGTTTTTATGTTAGTTTTCTCTGACTGCTCCAACATTGTGTTTATAAAGCACATTTGTTAACCCTCTGAGGTCTAAGGGTTTTTTGGGGTCCTTGAGGTGTTCTGACATGCTCTGACATTTGTGCTTTTTTCAGTTATTTATAAACATGTTAATGGCAAAGGTGTAAATTCACTCTATATAGCACAAATGGGGCTACCGTAATATGTGAGCAACATGTATGTACATGTTTGTATTTTTGAGAGAATATTGTTTATGCATGGTTATTGAAAAAACTAAAACTTAAAGTGTCTGAAATAAGGCCACAAAACACATACTAAATATGTGTCCACAAGACTTTTGACTAATGAGTGTTGTTGCCTAGAATTTTTGCTTCAAAATGATCTGAAAATCATCCTGCCTAATCATTTACACAAAACAATAAATTGATTTAAATTTTATAAGACACCTTTTGTTTGGAAAGGCAATATGCGTGGAGGCGTGTTCACACCTGAGAAGACAAAGGCCGGATAATGAGCCCTATAATGAGCTGCATATTAATTAGCCCTTTCACACAGGTGAGTCACAGGATCCCAAAGAATGCAAGGACAAAAGAAATTATCTATTAGGGGTGGAACGGTACACAGAAGTCACGGTTCGGTTCATACCTCGGTTCAGACGTCACGGTTCGGTACGATTTCGGTACAATGGAGTGAAAAGCAAAACAAAAATGCAGAAGGCATTTTTATAAATGTCTTAAGCCTTGTATTTTTTAAATAAGTTTTATTAATAAAGGCATAGAACCAGTTTATTTGTAGTGCACTGACAATAGTTTTATATAATTTAATTAGTTTATTAATTAAATTAATAAAAAGACAAAAAGACCTTGTGATATGTTTGGTAATTGTACCTGAATGAATTTAAAATTAATGTGCTATATTTCAGATCAATATATTTGTTTTTCTTAATTTTAATTAAGCCTAACTTTATTCTCATCTGATTGATTTCCGTATAAAATAATACTACCATTAAAAACCACATTTGATTTTCTTTTTTAATCAATGTAGAATGTGTAACTTAAAAATAAAACTGTGTGTGTGTGTGTGTGAGTGATTTTGGTTGGGTGACAGTTGTAGGTTACAGTTTGACAAGAGTTTAGAGTGTGACAAAAGCACAATGTTGTGTTTTATTGCGAGTGTACACAAATATATGTAAACACTTTGCAGTTTGAATGATGTCCTGTATGAACAAAATGAAGGAGTACGTTTTTGTGTTTCCACTGTTCGATCGCGCCCACACCTCTCTCTCTTACTCACACACACACACACACAAACACACACACGGTTCGATCGCGCCCGCGCCTCTCTCTCTTACTCACACACACATACACACACACACACACAAACACACACACACGGTTCGATCGCGCCCGCTCCTCTCCCTCTCTCGCGCGCACACACACACAGTTCGATCGCGCTCGCGCCTCTCTCTCTCACACACACACACACACACACACACAGTTCGATCGCGCCCGCCCGCGCCTCTCTCGCTCACTCACACACACACACACAAAAACACACACACACGGTTCGATCGCGCCCGCTCCTCTCCCTCCCTCTCTCGCGCGCACACACACAAGTTCGATCGCGCTCGTGCCTCTCTCTCTCACACACACACAGTTCGATCGCGCCCGCGCCTCTCCCTCTCTCTCTCGCGCACACACACTTTAGCATTGCAATATTGACTTCGCAGTCTGCTCATTATGCTGCGTTCAGACCAAACGCGAATTGAGCGAAATTTATCGCTATTTAGAGTTTTATTTATTTTTATACCGTGTATTCTCCGTGCAAATTCGTGCACCGAACCGTGACGCCCGTACCGATTCGGTTCAATACGAATACATGTACCGTTCCACCCCTATTATCTATATATACATATTTTACAATTAGAAATTTTAACCAATTACAAATAGGTTACAATTACAACAACAATTACAATTTTAACAATATTTCAAGTGTATTTCTTTGTAAAAAGTATACATTTTATCATACGTTTTAAAAAAGGTAAGGATTCATTAGTTTGAATATTGGAACAAACACTATAATAACATCTTAGTTGATAATTCAATATACCTACTTTATTTTTGACAAAACATCATACTATAGTATATTTAACATGAGCAGAAATTGGTGAACAAAAGCTTAACTATTTAATGTGACAGTAGTCTTTTTTTACAGTCAAAACTTTATAATCTATCCAAAACTAATCACAAAATCTTGTCTAAACATTCATATTTAGTCTGTAACATATTGTGTATGATACATTAGTATATACATGTGAATTTGCAGCTTGTTGCTTATACAGACATTTTATTTCAACATATTTCAGTCTATTTTTACTCATCTTAGTAGGCTATAGCAATATAGATTGGATGTGTTCATGTAAACATAACGTTTACTAATGTAGGTGCGAGAGTGAATGAATGGCACAGACACGCGCTTTATAACTGTAGCAAACAAAGCGCGCGCGCCTGCATGCCGTTCATTCATCATTTAGCCTACACACTATAATAACATCTTAGTTGATAATTCAATATACCTACTTTATTTTTGACAAAACATCATACTATAGTATATTTAACTATGAGCAGAAATTGGTGAACAAAAGCTTAACTATTTAATGTGACAGTAGTCTTTTTTTACAGTCAAAACTTTATAATCTATCCAAAACTAATCACAAAATCTTGTCTAAACATTCATATTTAGTCTGTAACATAGTGTATGATATATTAGTATATGTGAATTAGCAGCTTGTTGCTTATAGTGAGAGTGCGAGAGTGAATGAACGGCACAGACACGCGCTGTATAACTGTAGTAAACAAAGCGCGCGCCTGCATGCCGTTCATTCATCATTTAGCCTACACACAGACACGCAATTCATATTTAAACAGTCTTTTTGCGGTTTACAGTCAGACACTATTCAATATCGCGATTAGAACAAAGCACTTAAGAATAAATGACTTACTACATCAGCTGGATACGTTGCTCCTCCAAATGAAACTACCAGCACTTCTATTCCAGGGTTATTAGATAGTATTTTTCCTCAAAGCGAAAGGATACGCTGTGTACACAGCTGTACAAGATACTTACTAAACAAGATGTGTTATAATCCAGCTGGTGGGCGTTGGCATGTTTGAATGGCTTGCCTTAGATCATTTGCGTTTGAATACCGGCGCGCTCTCCGTGGGCGTGGCACATTAACGCGTAATTAGGTATAATGAGCTGGAAAGAAAAATACTGACATCTCTCTCTTTTCATACAGATTACATAAACTGAGAATATTTGTTTTTTATATAAATTAATTCATTTAAAAGAAGAAAGTTCAAGCTTCATTATGGAAAAACACTCGTGCCTGTATGACAAGTATTCGCGAAATTACAGTTAATTTTCGGACGCGTTTCAGAATGGACTTAACTGACAGAGAGAAGGCAGAACGCGCATCATGTTTGTTTTTCTTTATTTGGCGAAAAGCACAACACTTTGTTTTTATTGTGAGTATCCAGAAAAAAAATAGACACTTCTCAGGATCTAATGATGTACAACACTTAATATGTAAGATCAAAATCAACAGAGTATTTTGAGTTTCTTTTGCACTGATAAGAAAAAAAGCGAGACTATCGCGCCCGCGCGATAGCCGACCTCAGAGGGTTAATGCAAGAGAAAACATGATCTGCTCATAATCTGTTTTGAAGATGACATTAGCATCATGTAGTGATCTGATTCACTGATGTCATTTGGAGTCTAAGCCTTTGACTATATGCTTGGTGTCTCATTTTGGTATTGGTGATTGTAGCCCTGAGATTCTACACTTGGTGATCCAACAGCAATATAAACAATTTTGAAAATACTTTGTGCATAGCAGCTCTTGTGTTTAGACACACAGACATCAAGAATTAGCATATGAATCTCAACAATGGTGACAATAAACAAAATAGTGACAAACCGATCAACTCTGAACATCACAAAACAAGCTACTTAAGTCGTAACAAAACAATAGCAAAATAAAAGCAAACAGAAAAAAAACAATGAAAATTACAGGATAATTCAGCTGCATAATTAATTCATGCTGCAATGCATGATGTGAGCCATGGATGTGTTTTGATTGGTGGCTCCCATCATGCACAGCAACATGGAGTATTTGTGTGATTGTCACCATTGTTGAGATTCATATGTAGATTATTGATGTCTGTGTGTGATTTTAAAATCTTTGGATTATTAAAGCACTAATGGAAATAGCTACTGGAATGCAAATTGATGAAGTGTTTGTGTAATTATATTACTATGCTGGGTGAGATCAGCGATTCAAGACACTACACGATTGTAAATTCATCATCGACACATAACCAGGTCTGCATTTCCCATAAACATCTTCAACCTAACTCGATCCTAGTATGATCAAAATAGGGTTACAAGGCTTTCAGGAAACAATGCCCAAGTCTTAGTTTTTGTTGCCACAACAAATGTGCTTAATAAACACAGAGCTGGAACAGCCAGAGAAAAACTTTAGTAAAAAGTAAAGGGTCAAGAGCCCAACTAAATCAAACACTAATCACCATAATGGTGACATGAAAAGAAACATTCCATAAAACATTACCATCTAAACTTCTGTTAAATCTAAATAAGACTGTGTGTAGATGTATGACATAAATAAAGTCAAACTGGTAATAATACGTGCAATAATGTGTAATGGCTCGAAGTCAGTAGTTCTCTTTCCTTCAATGATTCTGCTTATCAACATGAGGAATATTCAATATTGCTCAATCATCACTTAATTAATCACGTAATTATCTCATTAACTTCAACACTGCTTCTGTGTTAATTTTAACACCCTGTAGTGTGGACACATATGTACACTGAGGAGTGTTAATTTAACACTGGGGATTTTGCTGTGCAGCCACACCTGAGAACAATCTACAGGTTTCATGCATTTCTACTAGGGCTGCACGATTAATCGCGCGATATTGTTCTGCGCATCTCGTCAGTAAAGCCGGTTCCTTGATTAGTAGTAAATCACCTTCACCTGCTTTCAGATGGAGCGGCATTTACTACAAAGAGCCGTAGTTAACTGACAAGCTGAGCCAAATCGCGTTAAAATCGAGGACATATCGCCAACGATATTTAATGCGATATGGCTCAGCTTGTCAGTTAACTACGGCTAGGGCTGGGCGATATATTGCATGATATTGTTATGCGCATCTCGTCAGTAAAGCCAGTTCCTTGATTAGTAGTAAATCACCATCACCTGCTTTCAGATGGAGCAGCATTTACTACACAGCACAAACTCCAGTGTTAAATTAACACTCAAGAGTGTTAAAGTTAATGAGATAATTAAGTGATTAATTTAGTGATGTTTGAGCATTATTGAAGACACCTGATGTTAACAAGCAGAATCATTGAAGGCGAAAATCACAAATTGTAAGCCACCGTTATGGCGATAAGTGTTTGCTTTAGTTGGGCTCTTAACCTTTATACATTCACTTTAAATTTATTTGTCTGCTGTTATTTAATTATTACAGTTGAAATGAACAAAGAAAAGTGTGATCTGATAGTGTTGGTTATGTTCTGGCATAATTATGCTGTGATCTGAAAATGAATCTTATTGAGATAGTTTGGTTTAACTTGTTGGCAACAACTTTTTGATTCTACAGTATATATAAATATAAGTATGTTTCTTATAATCCAAAATATTTAATAAACATTGTTCTGATCAAAACACTTTCCAATAAATTTATTTAGAAACACAGACATCAATAATCAGCCTGTGAATCTCAACAATGGTGACAATAATAAAGCATGTTGCAGTGGCTGCCACCAATCACAACTCATTAATGGCTCCCATCATGCATTGCGATATGAATAAATTATGATCTGAATTTTCTATGTAATTTACTTTTCCTAATTGAATATTCTGCTCTTCACCATTGTTGAGATGCATAGACTGAATCTTGAAGTCTGTGTGTGCCTAAAAGAAAGTTTTTTTTTTTTTTAGAAAACAACCTTTAAGAAATCCTTTATATTATAGCTAAAATTCTGGATATTTATGCTGAATCACAGTTATGCTGTAACAAACAACATAAATCAAAAAAATCAAGTTCAAATGATGATTGTTATAATATAACAAACACCATCAGATCACTTTTTTTCTTTGTTCACCTGGCAGTTATAACTCAGATAAAGCAGCCAAACAAAATCTAAAGTTAACAATATAAGGGTCAAGAGTCCAACTAAAAAAACCAATGATCGCCATAACGGTGGCTTACAATTTGAGATTTTCTCCTTCAGTGATTCTTCAGGTGTCTTCAATAATGCTCAATCATCACTCAATTAATCACTTAATTATCTCATTAACTTTAACACTCTTGAGTGTGGACTCATATACACTCCCAGGAGTGTTAATTTAACACTGGAGTTTTTGCTGTGTACAAAGAGCCGTAGTTAACTGACAAGCTGAGCCATACCGCATTAATTATCGCTGGCGATACTTCCGCGATATTGATGCGATATGGCTCAGCTTGTCAGTGAACTACGGCTCTTTGTAGTAAACGCCGCTCCATCTGAAAGCAGGTGAAGGTGATTTACTACTAATCAAGGAACCGGATTTACTGACGAGATGCGCATAACAATATCGTGCGATGTATCGCCCAGCCCTAACTACGGCTCTTTACACAGCAAAAACTCAGTGTTAAATTAACACACCTGGGAGTGTATATGAGTCCACACTCAAGAGTGTTAAAGTCAATGAGATATTTAAGTGATTAATTGAGTGATGATTGAGCATTATTGAAGACACCTAAAGCAGAATCACTGAAGGAGAAAATCTAAAATTGTAAGCCACTGTTATGGCGATCATTGTTTGCTTTAGTTGGGCTCTTGACCCTTATATTATTAACTTTAGATTTTGTTCGGCTGTTGTAGCCGAGTTATGGCTGCCAGATGAACAAAGAAAAAAAATGATTTAATGGTGTTGGTTATATTATGACATTCATCATTTGAACTAAATGTTTGTGATTTATGCTGCTGGTTACAGCATAACTGAGATTCTGCATAAATATCCAGAATTTGAGATATAATATAAAGGAGTTCTTAAAGGTTGTTAAAAAAAAAAAAATCTTTCTTTTAGGCACACACAGATATCAAGATTCAGTCAATGCATCTCAACAATGGTGACGAGCAGAATATTCAATTAGGAAAAGTAAATTACATAGACAATTCAGATCATAATTTATTCATACCACAATGCATGATAGGAGCCATTAATGAGTTGTGATTGGTGGCAACAAGGATTATTATTGTCACCACGGTTGAGATTCACAGGCTGATTATTGATGTCTGTGTTTCTAAATGTATTTGAAAGTGATTTGATCAGAACAATTTTTATTAAATGTTCTGGATTATAAGAAAACCACAATTATCATATGCTGTAGAACCACTAAACTGTTGCTATCAAGATAAACCAGATCATCTGAATGAGTTTCATTTTTCAGATCACAGCATGATTATGTCAAAACATAACCAACTCTATCAGATCACACTTGTCTTTGCTCATTTGACTGTAATAAAACAATAATAGCAGACAAACAAAACTTAAAGTATAAGGATCAAGAGCCCAACTAAAGCAAACACTTATCGCCATAACGGTGGCTTAGAATTTTAGATTTTCTCCTTCAGCACTGTAAAAAAAAAAATCGTAAAAAAACGGTCAATGACTGGCAGCTACGGCTGCCAAACAAAAACCATAAAAATAAAGTAAAATATCGTAATTTAAATTAAATGCAAAAAACTTTTACAGAAATTTTCCTTAATTTTTTTACAGAAAAACACTGTTATTTTACAACTATTTCCTGAATTATTACGATCAAACACCTTCATTGTAAAAAAATCCCATAAAAAAACAGTCAAATGACTGTCAGCAACAGCTGCCATACAAAAAACATAAAATTAATGTAAAATATCCTAATTTAAATAAATGCAAAATACTTTTACAGAAATCTTCATTAATCTTTTTTAACAGAAACACACAGTTAAAACACAGTTACTTCACATTTATTTTCTGATTTTTTTACTGAAAAACACGCAGTTAATTACATGCATGATTTGCTTTGACTATATACGTCACTACATCAGCAACTACACAGTTACTGTCAGTTAAATAAAGAAACATGCAGCATTTCTTCAGTATTTACTTGCTCATCCTGGACTGAAGCTCAGGCTCTACTCTTCAACACAATGGTGACACACGAAACACACCATACAGAAACACTTTAAACCCCAACAGAACATTAAACACTACCAGATCTCTCAGGATCTCAGCATCTTCACTTATTACGATCCAGACTTTATTTCTTTCATACTAACATTATTATTGAGAATTAACAGAGGTTTAGAAGTTGAAGCTTTATTGAAAAGAATAAAGTTGATGTCACCATGATGGAGATCAGTGTTTGCTTTAGTTGGGCTCTTGAACTTTTAGCATTGAACTTTAATGTTTCTCTGGCTGCATTAACTGCGTGTCTCTGATGCATATTTGTTGTGGTAAGAGTTTAAGAGAAACTCAGATCAGATAATGTTGGTCACTTTGTAGTGATAGTAATCATCATGTAGAGTCCTGCTCCATTGATGCCATCTGAAGTATAATATCTGTTTATGTCATTAAATATTAGTTATTCATTTTGCATGACGAAGCTTCTATAAAACATTCTCCAGTGCTGTGATACTCAGATTTTATGAAGTCACTATACAGAAAATCTTTGACAGGATCATATAGACTCACTCAGACATCAAGAATCAGCGTATGAATCACAACAATGGTGACAATGAAAAAAAAAACTTTTTTGGTTGTCACCATTGTTGAGATTCATATGTTGTCTCTATACAACAAAAAAAAAATGACAAATTTTATATATTTTACATTATACATTTATACATTATATATTTCAAATATATATATTCTTAAATGTAGATGATTATAAACGGATACCACAATATTCCAAGGGTCATGTGAAAAATTATGACATTAAAGACTTTGTATAAAGCTAAATTCCACCTACATACTCCGTAATCTAAGCTATAATATTAAGAGATTTGACTGTCATATCAGTGAATCAGATCATCATATGATGACTATAACAACATTAATTAATGTTTGAGATCATCTGATATTTTCTCCAGCATTTATTGCTATGACATACGTGTATCAAATACACAGTTAAAGCAGCCAGAGAAAAGCAAAATGTAAATCTCAAGGGTCATGACCCCAACTAAAGCAGACACTGATCCCAATCATGGTGACATCAAATTTATTTTAAAGTTTTTTACACTTTATTTAAATTAGCATATTTTACTTTAATTTTATGGTTTTTGTTTGGCAGCCGCAGCTGCCAGTCATTTGACCCTTTTTTTACGATTTTTTTACAATGAAGGTATTTGATCATAATAATGCAGGAAATACCTGTGAAATAACAGTGTTTTTTCAGTTTATTTAAATTAGCATATTTTACTTTAATTTTATGGTTTTTGTTTGGCAGCCGTAGCTACCAGTCATTTGACCCTTTTTTTACGATTTTTTTTACAATGAAGGTATTTGATCATAATAATGCAGGAAATACCCGTGAAATAACAGTGTTTTTACACTTTATTTAAATTAGCATATTTTACTTTAATTTTATGGTTTTTGTTTGGCAGCCGTAGCTGCCAGTCATTTGACCCTTTTTTTACGATTTTTTTACAATGAAAGTATTTGATCATAATAATGCAGGAAATACCTGTAAAATAACAGTGTTTTTCAGTTTATTTAATTTAGGATGTTTTACAGTTTTTTGGGGAGCTGACAGTCATTTGACCATTTTATCATTTAACTGTTTTGTTTCTGTTAAATTACAGATTATATTTGTAATTTTACATACATTTTCATGTAATTTAAGAAAACAGAAAAATACTGTATAAAAAATACAATCAATTTTCTGTATAAAAAAAGTGAATTACTGTAATTTGTCATTAATGTCACAATACCTAAAATAACAGCTGAATTTTTATTTTACAGATATTATTTGTAATTTTACAGTGTTTTGAGTACAATTTAAAATTAAAGCAAATGATCGTCAAAAAATCACAGTTATTTTCTGTAAAATTAGGATTTTTTTTTACAGTGAGTGATTCTGCTTGTTATCTTCAGGTGTCTTCAATAATGCTCAATGATCACTAAATTAATCACTTAATTATCTCATTAACTTTAACACTCATATCTGCATCATATCGTCCATCTGAAAGCAGGTGAAGGTGATTTACTACTAATCAAGGAACCGGCTTTACTGATGAGATGCGCAGAACAATATCGTGCGATTAATCGTGCAGCCCTAATTTCTACAAATACATTTCCATGTTCAAATTTACCATACCATATATGTAGCCAACATGCATTATAAAAACATTCAGAAAAAAGCCAATAGAGACACAGTGTGTTACATTACCAGGTGAGATGGTCACTGGTGTGACAGCTGTAGGGCAGGTGTTAATGCTGTCAGTGTCTGAAAGTTTAGATGAATAGTGATTAATCAACAGAAACACAAATATCATGAATGTGTAGAAAGAACTCATGTGAATAATTACCTGCACAGTATGCAAAATGGCAGTGAGTTGGTCTAACCAGCTCATAGACATAATAATCGCCTTGACAGGCTTTGACTTTAATGGGAAAAGACCCAAAAAAGCAGCAGTAATTGCTCCAGTGACCGCAGACATCTCGAGTGACGACTCCATCTGTTACTGTTGGGTGTCCACCACGGATCCACAGTGGGGCAGCAGTGCCACAGCTGAGCAGAGCAACACACGTGTCTGGGATATGAGCGCTCATGTTGTTAATGAAGAGGCGATACCAGCCGCTCCAAGAGACAGACGTGTCACAATTGTCGTATGTATGTAAGCCATATCCATTATTGATGGATCTCCATGGATTGTCCAGCACAGTGTAGTTGTAGCAGGGGTCTGTAGAGAGATTGGCTGTTATGAAAATATATTAAGAAATTAACAAGTTTCTGAAAAACATATGTTATTATAAAACGTAACCATAAGTGCAGACTCTGGTGCAGCTTCTAGCCAGTTTGATTTTATTTCTGTCAGACGACTACAAAAGTTCTTACTGAAAATTAACAGAGGGTTAGATGTTGATGGTTTTTGGTTCATTTGAATTCACAATTATGGTGATTAGGGCTGTGCGATACGGACAAAAAAAATCTATCACGATTTCTAGATTTTTTTTTCGATTTCGATTTTAATCACGATTTTGACACAAACAGACATGCTTTACAGTTTTAATGCATTCTGTGTGGATTTGAAACATATTTCCAAAGGAAACCAATTAGAGCTTTATCGTGTAGCACTACATCTGGTAAAATGTTACACATTGCTCTTTGTATTGTTGTAAAATACATTCATGAAAAACAAGATAACAAAAATCAAAAAGATCAATTATTTTATATATAGTCTACTATAAAATTAAGACATAAATTAAGTACAGCACAGCTGTTTAATGAGGCAACAACATATGATAGATAGGACAGAACAAAAAAGGCTATTAATAATCTTCCATTGCGCAAAAGTATTATGATATGATTATGAAAGACTCCAATACAGTGCGGCACAAAGCGCTTATGCGCATCCCGAGCGCAGAATGATGCGCTTGAAGCAACACACAGTCACAGCGCGCAGATCTTCGAGTCCGCATTGAAAAATTCAAAGCACAAAGGAAAGACGTATCGATGCATAGTGTATTATACAGTATCTATCTATGCAATAGTTTATTGAGACTTTTCTTTTAACCGTTTTAAATTTCAGTTAACGTTACTGTGCGCGTAAAGAACAATTATAGACAGTGCTCTCCAGTGTTGTGATCTAACAGACACACGGTAGAAACGAACATGATTAAGGTACAGTCCAGCAAGATAGTCATTTAATAAGAGTTAAGAGTTTCATCGTTGACTGTCGTAATCGAACGCGACGCGCTGTTTGAACGCTGAATGGAGAATGACTGACAGCCGCAGCAGAGGGAACTGTAAACCAATTAGGTAATGGTATTCCCTTACCTTCCCAGAGAAAGAAACTGGTGAGGCAAGCCCCTTTGCGCTAATATTTCCATGCACTCGCACTCCCTTCTGGCACGCGCACCTGTTCTTAGTTCACTGAATCTCTGGTACCCGCTCTGGTCTGTTCTGTTCTGTTTCCGCTCAATTTAGGCGCGCTGCATTCTGATTGTTTCGGATAGCATACTGGGAGGTTGGAGCCGGGAGGGCGGAAAAAAATCGTGCTATGATGCGATTTAGAAATCGCGCATGGTCAAATCGCGATTTTATTACGATTTCGATTAATTGCACAGCCCTAATGGTGATCAGTGTTTGCTTTAGTTGAGCTCTTGCCCCCTTACTTTATAACCTCACTTTATCTCTGACTGCTGTATCTGTGTGTTTATAAAGCACATGTATTACACATTTTAGCATTATTATTGTTATAGCAAGAAAAGCCGAGAGACAATGTGATCAGGTGATGCTGGCTATATATACTAATGATTACCTAATTATGATATTTCATATTATGAGTTATGATATAAGCATGAATTATATAAGCACAGTTTAATTCCATATAGAAAGTGTGTTATATTATTAATACATATTTCAGCAATCAGTTATGAATGATGCACAAAAAAGCATTATAGCATAACTTCGACATCAACAATTAGCATATGAATCTCCACAATAGTGACAATAAAATATTCAGATAAACAGATCAACTCTAAACATCCCAACACAGGCTACTAAAAATCACAACAAAAGCACAAATAAACAAAAATAGTAAGACTATTCAGCTGCATAATTTATTCATGCCGCATTGCATGCTGGGAGTCATCATGTGTTTTTTTCTCTGCTGGCACTCAGCATCCATTGCGGCAAGAAGATTTTAGTTGATTGTCACCATTGTTGAGATTCATGAGCTGATTCTTGATGTCTGTGTGTCTAATTCATGCATCAGAAAAGCAATAATTTTCTTTATTTTTTTTTTTTACAATAACTAGTTACCATAACTATATTGGATCTCATGCTCTAGAATCACAGAGCAACTATAGTCAAAAATGAAACTTGCTATATAACTCTTCCATGTGTATTAATTAGGGCTGCACGATTAATCGCACGATATTGTTATGCGCATCTAATCAGTAAAGCCGGTTCCTTGATTAGTAGTAAATCACCATCACCTGCTCAAGAGTGTTAAAGTTAATGAGATAATTAAGTGGTTAATTTAGTGATCATTGAGCATTATTGAAGACACCTGATGATAACAAGCATAATCACTGAAGGAGAAAATCACAAATTGTAAGCCACCGTTATGGCGATAAGTGTTTGCTTTAGTTGGGCTCTTGATCCTTATACTTTAAGTTTAAATTTTGTTTGTCGGCTGTTATTGATTTTTTACAGTCAAATGAACAAAGAAGTGTGATCTGATAGTATTGGTTATGTTTTGACATAATCATGCTGTGATCTGAAAAATGAAACTCAATCAGATGATCTGGTTTAACTTGATAGCAACAGTTTAGTGGTTCTACAGCATATGATGATTGTATTTTTCTTATAATCCAAAACATTTAATAAAAATTGTCCTGATCAAATCACTTTCAAATGCATTTATTTAGAAACACAGACATCAATAATCAGCCTGTGAATCTCAACCGTGGTGACAATAATAATCCTTGTTGCCACCAATCACAACTCATTAATGGCTCCCATCATGCATTGCGGTATGAATAAATTATGATCTGAATTGTCTATGTAATTTACTTTTCCTAATTGAATATTCTGCTCGTCACCATTGTTGAGATGCATTGACTGAATCTTGATATCTGTGTGTGCCTAAAAGAAAGATTTTTTTTTTTTTTACAACTTTTAAGAACTCAAGAACCTCAAATTCTGGATATTTATGCAGACTCTCAGTTATGCTGTAACCAACAGCATTAATCACAAATATTTAGTTCAAATGATAAATGTCATAATATAACCAATACCATTAGATCAATTTTTTCTTTGTTCATCTGGCAGGTTTAACTCGGATAAACCAGCCGAACAAAATCTAAAGTTAATATAAGGGCCAAGAGCCCAACTAAAGCAACCACTCATCTCCATAATGGTGACCTGAAATTCCGGTTTTCTCCTTCAGTGATTCTGCTTTAGGTGTCTTCAATAATGCTCAATCATCACTCAATTAATCACTTAAATATGTCATTAACTTTAACACTCTTGAGTGTGGACTCATATACACTCCCAGGTGTGTTAATTTAACACTGAGTTTTTGCTGTGTACAAAGAGCCGTAGTTAACTGACAAGCTGAGCTATATCGCATTAAATATCGTTGGCGATATGTCCTCGATTTTAACGCGATATGGCTCAGCTTGTCAGTTAACTACGGCTCTTTGTAGTAAATGCCGCTCCATCTGAAAGCAGGTGAAGGTGATTTACTACTAATCAAGGAACCGGCTTTACTGATTAGATGCGCATAACAATATCGTGCGATTAATCGTGCAGCCCTAGTATTAATAGACAGGTAAGTAAATGTATTTTGTATTGTACACATACAGTTATATTGCACTTTGTTTGTAATTCAGTAACACTTTTTCTGGTGACCAAGTCCATGGCAGTTAAAATAAATACAGTAACGTTAGCCTTTCTGTTGGACAAAAATATTTAGCCATTACTTGCAAATACTCTGGATTTGTTCAAATGTAGTTTTATTGTATTATACAAATGTATTATTGTTTTAAACGTGTAAAACTGTGCAGCATTAACCCACCAAGCCATTTGACAAATAGTCACATATCAGTAACAGGCTCTTAAAGCAATACACTGCAAAAAGAGATGTGTCAAAAAACAATATGTGACTGTGTAGATAGCATTTTGACACATGTTGTGTAGATTTTTAACACACAATGTGTGTTAAAATGTACACTCTAAAAAGAGATGTGTTAAAAACAACACACATCATGTGTTGATGGTATTTTGACACATGTTGTGTAGAACACAATGTGTGTTAAAATGTAACTGGATAGAATAGCACTGGGTGGAGGGAAGTTTGTGTTTATGAAAATACTTATAGGTATATTTTATATGGTATCCCATAAAAAGCTCTAAAATAAATAAAACAATATATTACACTAAATAAATAAAATCTTAATTCATAAAAACAAAGATTAATTGGTGTTCTTTGGCAGCCAATCACATCATGCCTCTTTTGCAATGTCTTTTTCAAATGCTGCTTTCACTTGTTATTAATGACCAATTTATTATAACAAACTATTTATTTCTGTCAGACATCTACAGAAGCTCTTATTGAGAATTACCAGGTTTTGTGTTGACGATTCATTGAATGTTTCATTTGAAGTCACCAGAATCGTGATTAGTGTCAGCTTTATTTGGGCTCTTGACCCTTGCCTCTGTAACATTAATGTTCTCTGATTACTGTATTTGAGTATTTATTTTACACATTTGAAACAGCAGAAATTACAATGGGAAAAACATAATCAGATGATCATATTATCATTGTGTAGTTTTGTTAAGCATAGCAAGAGTTTAATATCTTATAAATGAGTATTAAAAGGTTTAGCAAGTTATCATAAAGTTATCATACAAACAACATAAATCAAAAACATAAAGTTCAAATGATGATTGTCATAATATAACCAACACCATCAGATCACTTTTTTTTTCCTTGTTCATCTGGCAGTTTTAACTCAGATAAAGCAGACAAACAAAATCTAAAGTTAATAATATAAGGGTCAAGAGCCCAACTAAAGTAAACATTGATCGCCATAACGGTGGCTTACAATTTGAGATTTTCTCCTTCAGTGATTCTTCAGGTGTGTTCAATAATGCTCAATCATCACTAAATTAATCACTTAATTATCTCATTAACTTTAACACTCTTGAGTGTGGACTCATATACACTCGCAGGAGTGTTAATTTAACACTGGAGTTTTTGCTGTGTACAAAGAGCCGTAGTTAACTGACAAGCTGAGCCATATCGCATTAATTATCGCTGGCGATACGTCCACGATATTGATGCGATATGGCTCAGCTTGTCAGTTAACTACGGCTCTTTGTTAGCCTGGCTAACGCCAGACCCAATTCTCGTTGAGACTTGGGTCTGGGAACCATATGTACATTTTCTCGTATTTGAGGCGTGGTTTACGAATGCCCGGCGCCGTTTATTGGGTGCTAAGAATGTCTATCAAATGCGCCTGTACGTAGCTCATAGCCAATCGTTTCAATTATACCAGATGACGTATGTAGAGTGACAGAAATTAGACAAGGAAGAAGACGATGGGTCTTAATAAACTTGCATTCTAAACTACTTAGAACAATATCTAAGGCTGCATCAAAAGGTAGCTTCGCGTCTGCTGCCATGTTGAATCCATAGAAATAAACAAACTGCTTCGGTGTGTCGCATAGATGTCGTCATCGTCTTGCTGCTCCCTCCCCGTTCTGTGATTGGTTCCCTAGATGAGGCGAAAATCTGGACCATGGTATCCATACTGCCTTTCAGCGTGAATAAAATCGCGCTGCGGGAAGGCAGCATGGGGAAACCCAGAATAGCTCTTTGTAGTAAATGCCGCTCCATCTGAAAGCAGGTGAAGGCGATTTACTACTAATCAAGGAACCGACTTTACTGACGAGATGCGCATAACAATATCGTGCAATATATCGCCCAGCCCTAGTTAAACACAAAACGTGTCGTCCTTATAAACACAGAGATGTGTTAAGAAACGACACAGGTTGTGTGTTAAATTTGACACAACATGTGTTGTCCCTGAGCACACACACTACATGTGTTAAAATCTACACAACATGTGTTAAAATCTACACAACATGTATTGTGCCTGAGCACACACACTACATGTGTTAAAATCTACACAACATGTGTTGTGCCTGAGCACACACACTACATGTGTTAAAATCTACACAACATGTGTCATCTTTAACATCTCTTTGTACAGGTTGTGTTGTTTTCAACACATCATTTTCTAAGAGCGCGTCAACACTCACCATCACTGTGAATGGTATGCAGTGTTTGCTATGTTTCTCAAACAAACAGGCCTGTACAAATAAAAGTTATTTATATACACTATTTTGTCAGTTGCCACATTTTAATCTAATTCAAAGTGCAAACTCGGTTAACTGTTATCTCTTCATGAACTTTTGTCAAAAGCAGCATTATCTATTAGGGGTTGAAGCGTGAATAATGTACAGTACAGTGAGTCTGTCCAGTCATTGAGTTTGAAACATTGTCTTGTACTTTGTGTGCACATGCATTCTGTACTCGACTATTGATTAAATGATCATTTAACACACAGTTACAACAGCCAGAGTGTAGCAAAATAGCTCTAAGAAATATGAATAATCAATCATAACTTCTTATAATTGATTATGAATGTTTGGATCAGTTAATCGGATTAACTTGATGCAGCTACATTAACATTACAACCAATTACTAACATTGCCAACTCAATATTGGTTATTAATTGATTAATAGAAATGTACATTTCCGGCATATGGGAAATGTCTTTCGTACAGTACAGTACTATTCTAAGCCTGTAGTCAGATCTACATGATTAGGGACTCCGGTATGAGCTTGAGACACGAACAACTTTAGTCTAGTTAATAAAGTCTTGTTCATGTCACACGGAAACACTTAAACTACACATACATACATACATACATACATACAGTTTACCAAGGGAAAGAGAGCTGAAGCAGAATACAGGAAAGCAAGAGGCTATAGCATTGTTTGAAATTCACAGATCAACAACCTTGAGCAAACCATCAGTTTAGTTCTAACACGTCCCTCTTAAAAAGGGGTAAGGATACTTAACCCTCTGGGGTCTAAGGTGTTTTTGGGATCCTTGAGGTGTTTTGACATGCCCTGGAATTTGTGCTTTTTTCAGTTGCTTATAAACATATTAATGGCAAAGGTGTAATTACACTATATTTAGCACAAACATAATACCATAATATGTAAGCAACATGTATGTACTTGTTTGTATTTTTGAGAGAATAATGTTTATGCATTGTTATTGAAAAAACTAAAAATTAAAGTTTCTGAAATAAGGCCACAAAACACATACTAAATATGTGTCCACAATACTATTGACTAATGGATGTTTTCGCCTACACAGCAAAATCCCCAGTGTTAAATTAACACTCCTCAGTGTACATATGTGTCCACACTACAGGGTAGGGCTGCACGATTAATCGCACGATATTGTTATGCGCATCTAATCAGTAAAGCCGGTTCCTTGATTAGTAGTAAATCACCTTCACCTGCTTTCAGATGGAGCGGCATTTACTACAAAGAGCCGTAGTTAACTGACAAGCTGAGCCAAATCGCGTTAAAATCGAGGACATATCGCCAACGATATTTAATGCGATATAGCTCAGCTTGTCAGTTAACTACGGCTCTTTGTACACAGCAAAAACTCAGTGTTAAATTAACACACCTGGGAGTGTATATGAGTCCACACTCAAGAGTGTTAAAGTTAATGACATATTTAAGTGATTAATTGAGTGATGATTGAGCATTATTGAAGACACCTAAAGCAGAATCACTGAAGGAGAAAACCGGAATTTCAGGTCACCATTATGGAGATGAGTGGTTGCTTTAGTTGGGCTCTTGGCCCTTATATTAACTTTAGATTTTGTTCGGCTGGTTTATCCGAGTTAAACCTGCCAGATGAACAAAGAAAAAATTGATCTAATGGTATTGGTTATATTATGACATTTATCATTTGAACTAAATATTTGTGATTAATGCTGTTGGTTACAGCATAACTGAGAGTCTGCATAAATATCCAGAATTTGAGGTTCTTGAGTTCTTAAAAGTTGTAAAAAAAAAAAAAAAAAAAATCTTTCTTTTAGGCACACACAGATATCAAGATTCAGTCAATGCATCTCAACAATGGTGACGAGCAGAATATTCAATTAGGAAAAGTAAATTACATAGACAATTCAGATCATAATTTATTCATACCGCAATGCATGATGGGAGCCATTAATGAGTTGTGATTGGTGGCAACAAGGATTATTATTGTCACCACGGTTGAGATTCACAGGCTGATTATTGATGTCTGTGTTTCTAAATAAATGCATTTGAAAGTGATTTGATCAGGACAATTTTTATTAAATGTTTTGGATTATAAGAAAAATACAATCATCATATGCTGTAGAACCACTAAACTGTTGCTATCAAGTTAACCCAGATCATCTGAATGAGTTTCATTTTTCAGATCACAGCATGATTATGTCAAAACATAACCAATACTATCAGATCACACTTCTTTGTTCATTTGACTGTAAAAAATCAATAACAGCCGACAAACAAAATTTAAACTTAAAGTATAAGGATCAAGAGCCCAACTAAAGCAAACACTTATCGCCATAACGGTGGCTTACAATTTGTGATTTTCTCCTTCAGTGATTATGCTTGTTATCATCAGGTGTCTTCAATAATGCTCAATGATCACTAAATTAACCACTTAATTATCTCATTAACTTTAACACTCTTGAGCAGGTGATGGTGATTTACTACTAATCAAGGAACCGGCTTTACTGATTAGATGCGCATAACAATATCGTGCGATTAATCGTGCAGCCCTACTACAGGGTGTTAAAATTAACACTGAAGCAGTCATTGAAGGAAAGAGAACTACTGACTTCGAGCCATTACACATTATTGCAGGTATTATTACCATTTTGACTTTATTTCTGTCATACATCTACACACAGTCTTATTTAGATTTAACAGAAGTTTAGATGGTAATGTTTCATGGAATGTTTCTTTTCATGTCACCATTATGGTGATCAGTGTTTGCTTTAGTTGGACTCTTGGCCCTTTACTTTTCACTACAAGCTTTTCTCTGGCTGTTCTCACTCTGTGTTTATAAAGCACATTTGTTGTGGCCAGAAAAACTATGACTTGGACATTGTTTCCTGAAAGACTTGTAACCCTATTTTGATCATACAGAACATTTTTTGTTGAAGTTCTATGGTCGAGTTAGGTTGAAGATGTGTATGGGAAACGCAGACCTGGTTATGTGTCGATGATGAAATTACAATCCTGAAGTGTCTTGAATCACTGATCTCACCCAGCAAAATAATATAATTATACAAACACTTCATCAATTTTGCATTCCAGTAGCTATTGCCAGTAGTGCTTTAATAATCTGAAGGTTTTAAAATCACACACAGACATCAATAATCTACATATGAATCTCAACAATGGTGACAATCACACAAATGCTTCATGTTGCAGTGCATGATGGGAGCCACCAATCAAAACACATCCATGGCTCACATCATGCATTGCAGCATGAATAAATTATGCAGCTGAATTATCCTGTAATTTTCATTGTTTTTTTCTGTTTGGTTTTATTTTGCTATTGTTTTGTTATGACTTAAGTAGCTTGTTTTGTGATGTTCAGAGTTGATCTGTTTGTCACTATTTTGTTTATTGTCACCATTGTTGAGATTCATATGCTAATTATTGATGTCTGTGTGTCTAAACACAAGAGCTGCTGTGCACAAAGTATTTTTAAAATTGTTTATATTGCTGTTGGATCACAAAGTGTAGAATCTCAGGGATACAATCACCAATACCAAAATAAGACATCAAGCATATAGTCAAAGATTTAGACTCCAAATGACAGCAGTGAATCAGGTCACTACATAATGGTAATGTTATCATCAAAACAGATTATGAGCAGGTCATGTTTTCTCTTGCAGTAACAAATGTGCTTTATAAACACAATGTTGGAGCAGTTAGAGAAAACCAACATAAAAACAAATAGGCTTAAGAGCCCAACTAAATCAAACACTGACCACCATAATGGTGACTTATGAAAAATTCCATAAAACATTACCATCTAAACTTCTGTTGAATCTCAAGAACTTTTGTAGATGTCTGACAGAAATAAAGTCAAACTAGTTAATAATACGTGCAATAATGTGTAATGGCTCAAAGTCATTTGTAGTTCTTGTGTTTCTCTTTCCTTCATTGATTCTGATTATCATCAGGTATCACCACTAATGGCCAATCATCACTTAATTAATCACATAATTATCTAATTAACTTTAACACTGCTTCAGTGTTAATTTTTAACACCCCGTAGTGTGGACACATATGTACACTGAGGAGTGTTAATTTAACACTGGGGATTTTGCTGTGTAGAGTTTTTGTTTCAAAATGATCTGAAAATCATCCTGCCTAATCATTCACATAAAACAATAGATTGATTTAAATTGTGTAAAACATTTTTTGTTTGGAAAGGCAATATGCGGATAGGCGTGAATGGTCCAACCCCATCATGAATAATGCTCTGATTCACACCTGAGATGACAATGACCTAGATAATGAGCTGCATAATGAACCTTTCATTCAGTTGTGTCACACAAGAAAGAATGCAAGAAAAATAATAATAATATATATTTTATATATATTGTATATATTATATATATATTCAAACATTTCTTATAAAGTATTCTTTTTTTAAAGTAGGCCAATAGATTTTATCATACATATTTCAAAGTTAAGGATTCATTAGTTTGATATAGCTTGCACTGTAACAAACACTATAACATCTTAGTTGATTAGTTTATTTTTGACAAAACATATATATATTTAACATATGAGCAGAAACTGCTTACAAAAGCTTATTTGATGTCTATTTGTAAAAACTTTATAATCTATCCAAAATTAGTCAACGACTTTCATATTTCGTCTGTAACAGTGCACATCTGTGCGTTCGTTAATTCACACACAGAAACGTGATTCATATTTAAACACTCTTTTTGTGTTTACAGACACTATTCTATATCGCAATTAGAACAAAGCACAAGAATAAAGAACTTGCACAATTCTCAGCTGGATCCGTTGCTCCTTCTAAATGAAAATAAACCAGCACATGTTCTGAGGTAAATGTCCCAGGATTATTCCTCACAGCCTCGCAAGGCGACATAGTACATTAATCTGATTATACTTGATGTGTTTTATCAAGCTGGTTTGGGCGTTGGACACGTTTGCATGTGTTGTCATGCTTTTGAATAGCGCGCACTCTCCATCGGCGGGTCACATTAGCAGAATAATGAGCTGCGAGAAGGATAATTAGAACGGCTGACATCTCTCTCTTTTAATATAGATTACATAAACAGAGAATTTTTATTTTAGTTTTGAATTAGATCATTTAAAAGTACACACTTAAATGATTATAAAGATATCTTGCTCATGCCTGGGTGAATAGTATTCACTGAGTTTTGTTTAAGTTTAGAGACGTGCTCCAAAAAAAAAGTTAACGGAGTCGGAGAAGCAGAAAGCATTTAAGAGTTTATTTTTTCATATTTCTTAAGTCTGTATGACCAGAAATGATGGAGTATTTTAAGTCTATTTTGCTGAAAAGTTATTGAAGAAATCGTTAAAATAGTCCAAGTGACTACAGTGGCTCAATCTTAAGTTTATCAAGCGACGAGAATACTTTTTGACAAAAAAACAAACAAAAATAACGTATTAATTCCCTTCTCTGTCAGCCTTGAGATTTCACGTAGTGTAATAGTGTAGTGCGTCTGTGTTGTACGTCACACGTAGGCTCACTATTGGCCGACGCTGGTCATGTGTGTGATGCATGTGACGTTCAACGAGAAGCACTACACTATACACTACGTGAATATCTCGAGGCCGACAGAGAAGGAAATGAATACTTGAATAAAGTCGTTATTTTTGTTTGTTTTTTTGCGCTCAAAAAGTATTCTCGTTGCTTGATAAACTTAAGATTGAGCCACTGTAGTCACTTGGACTATTTTAACGATTTATTTAATAACTTTTCGGGGAACAAGTGTCAATCCCTGAAGAAGCCTATGGAGGAGTGATCCAGCTCTCAGATTTAATCAAAAATATCTTAATTTGTGTTCCGAAGATGAACGAAGGTCTTACGGGGTTGGAACAACATGAGGGTGAGTAAATACTGACAGAATTTTCATTTTTGGGTGAACTATCCCTTTAAGTTTCAACCATGATTCAATGTTGATCTTCTATTAGGGATATAGTTATTTATCATTAAAACCCAATGAGGACTGTTTTTGACCATGAAGTGTGTATGTTCAAATTTACCAAAGCATATCCGTAGCCTACATACATTAAGAAAACATTCAGAAAATAAGCCAATAGAGACACTTCTGTGTTACATTACCAGGTGAGATGGTCACTGGTGTGACAGTTGTAGAGCTAATGTTAATGCTTCCAGTGTCTGAAAGTTTACATGAATAATGATTAATGAACAGAAACACAAATATCATGAATGTGTAGAAAGAGCTCATGTGAATATAATTACCTGCACAGTATGCTGAAGAGCAGAGAGTTGGTCTAACCAGCTCATAGACATAATAATCGCCTGGACAGGCTTTGACTTTAATGGGAAAAGACCCGAAAAAGCAGCAGTAATTATAAAAGTGACCGCAGACATCTCGAGTGACGACTCCATCTGTTACTGTTGGGTGTCCACCACGTATCCACAGTGGGGCAGCAGTGCCACAGCTGAGCTTAGCAACACACGTGTCTGGGATATGAGCGCTAGTGTTGTTAATGAAGAGACGATACCAGCCGCTCCAGGAGACAGACGTGTCACAGTTGTAGCCATATGTATTATTGATGGATCTCCATGGATTGTCCAGCACAGTGTAGTTGTAGCAGGGGTCTGCAGAGAGATTAGCTGTTATGAAAATATATTTAGAAATACATTTTGAGACATTACTTTTTTCCCTTTCTTTTTCTTTTTTATTCTTTGGGTCCTATAGGGACCAGAGGTGGGTAATCCAGGGGTCAAAGAGTAAAAGTCCTGCCATATGTTTATTCCACCCATGAACTTAGTCAGCTGATTTCACTAATTAGTTCTATCTCCTGTCTGAATTAGCAAATCTAGGTGATTGGAACAAAATACTGAGGACTTTTACTTTCATCACCTGGACTTTACACCTCTGAAGAGAACAGAAAAAGAGACGAGCAGAAACACAAGAACTACAACTGACTGACACAGCCTTAGATGAAATCAACTGAAGAGAAAAGAAGACATTAAATCTGAAGATCTCAGCAGAGGAGGATTAAACAACTCCACAAACAGCATTACCAGCTTCACTTATTACTAACCAGACTGACTTTATTTCTGTCAGACATCTATAAAAGTTCTTATTGAGAATTAACAGAGGTTTAACTCTAATGTGTTTCATTTAAAGTCACCATAACAGTGATTAGTGTTTCAATTAGTTGGGCTCTTAACTCTTATTATATCTATTGTTTTTTGGCTGTTATGACAGTGTGTTTGTTAAACCCATTTGCAGCAGCAAAGAAAGCTGAAGTGAAACGAGATCAATGATGATTTTATGATCATCATGAAATAGACTAATTAACTGAGGTATTTTTATCTAACAATTATTTTGTTACATTAATATTTTATTCACAACAAAAACCCTGTGCGACTGCGAAATGAGATCCAGCAATATTATATCAATAAGTTAGAAGACCTTTAACAAACATGTGCACGAAAATATCAGTTATGATGACACACACAGACATCAACAATCAACATATGAATCATATGAACCAAAAATGGTGACAATCAAAAGTTCTTTGCTGCAATGCATGCTGGGTACCAGCATAGTACAAAATTCCCAGCACGCATTGTAACATGAATAAATTATGCTGAATTGTCCTATAATTTTGTTTGATTCTAAATATTTGCTTTTATTTTTTGCTGTTGTTTTTGTTGTGAATTAGTAGCTTTTCAGTGATGTTCTGAATTAATCTGTTTATCTAAATATTTGTGATTGTCACCATTGTTGAGATTCATGTGCTGATTGTTGATATCTGTGTGTGTCAGCTCTGGCCAAATGTTTGTATTTCAGGTTTGTTAAGAGATTTAAACCGATTGTTATATTGCTGGATCTCATGCTGCAGTAACACAGGGTTTGTGATGTAAATATATTAGTGGAAAACATAGTTGTTAGATTATAAAAACCTCAGTGAATCAGTCTATTTCATAATGATTATAAATCCATCACCATGTAACCATCATCACCTGATCTCATTTCACTTTAGCTTTCTTTGGCGCTGTAAATGTGTTTGACAAAAAACATTGTCATAGCAGCCAAAAAAAAAAAAAAAAAAAAATATATATATATATATATATATTTATTTATATAATAAGAGTTAAGACCCCAACTAATGGAAACACTGATCACTGTTATGGTGACTTCAAATGAAACACAGAGATAAACCTCTGTTAATTTTCAATAGCAACTTCTGTAGACGTCTGACAGAAATAAAGTCAGTCTGGTTAGTAATAAGTGAAGCTGGTAATGCTGTTTGTGGAGTTGTTTAATCCTCCTCTGCTGAGATCTTCAGATTTAATGTCTTCTTTTCTCTTCAGTTGATTGTCTGATTGTTGATTTCAGTTCAGTGTCTGCAATCAGTTGTAGTTCTTGTGTTTCTGCTCGTCTCTTTTTCTGTTCTCTTCTTTCCTTCAGTGATTCTGCTTGTTAATAGGCTTTATTAAGGCTGAAACGACTCCATATTTAAAGCTCCAGTAGGTCACTTTTGTAAACAAATATTTGTTAAAACTGTCATTATGTCCTGACAGTAGAATATGAGACAGATAATCTGTGGAAAAAATCAAGCTCCTCTAGCTCCTCCCTGTGGTCCTATTGCCATTTGCAGAAATACACCGCTCCCGGTAAGAAACAACCAATCAGAGCCAGGGGGAATGTCTTAGCAGTGTCAATCACGCTCGTGTACGCGCTGATCACCCCTCTCTTGCACAGCGCGAGCGCGTACCGTCGTTCGTGACTCTCCTGTTCGAACTCGTTCATCCAAATGAACGAATCTTTTTTCCGAGTCATTTCGTTCATTCAACGAACGAAATGACTCGCAAAAAACGATTCGTTCATTTCGAACGAGTCTTTTTTCGAGTCATTTTCGTTCGTTGAATGAACGAAATGACTCCGAAAAAGACTCGTTCGAAATGAACGAATCTTTTTTGCGAGTCATTTCGTTTGAAAAAAGATTCGTTCATTTTGAAACAGGAGAGGAACGTGCATCACAGAACAGCAAGGCGAGCATTTGTGCTTATAAAACTTAAAGTTTTGTATTTATTTTTGAAATGACCGATCGTTTCGCTAGATAAGACCCTTATTCATCGTCTGGTATCGTTTAAAGCCCTTTGAAGCTGCACTGAAACTGTCATTTGGTCCTTGAATCGTTTGTGTCGTCCATTATGGAGAAAAAGCCTGGAATGTTTTCATCAAAAACCTTAATTTCTTTTCGACTGAAGAAAGAAAGACATGGACATCTTGGATAACATGGGGGTGAGTAAATTATCAGCAAATGTTTTTTTTAAAAGTGAACTAATCCTTTAACGTTATTTTACTAGCTATTTATAACTTATAGAAAGAGTGCAACGTTATAAAGTTACATGTATAGCAAAATACATAATGATTTGAGGACCAAGTTTGTAGTCAAAGTATGGGCAGGCCATAGTCAGTGTAAAGCATATTGTTGATGTTTCGTCCCTATTAGTGAATGTTCCATAACTGTTTATAATCCGCCGTCATCGGTGGTCCTGTTTACTAGCCTGCGCGTTCACGGCAGGCTGCGCTGTGGGGGAGGAGCTGTGGAGGGAGGGCTGTAGCGCAGCAGAGAGCAAGGGGGTTGGACCTGTAAGTTGTGCTTGTTCAAATTTTCAGGCTAAGTCAACATTTTCTCAAAACTCCCTACTGCAACTTTAATAGACACAGATTGTGTGGCTCAGATAAGGTCCAGTTCTGGCTTATTTCTTTACTCTTGGCTGACATGTGGCATTGCTATGCGGAGGTGTAAAGTCCAGGTTCAGAAGGTAAAAGTCCTCCTCAGTATTTTGTTCCAATCACCTGGATTTGCTTATTAGCAGTTTTTCAGCCAGGAGACAGAAATCAGCTGAACTAAACTGTCAATCAGTTCATGGGTGGAATAAACATATGGCAGGACTTCTACTTTCTGACCCCTGGACTATACACCTCTGGAAATAAGAGGTTGAAATGAGATCAGATCCAGATGGATTGAGCTGTAATTATTATTATAATAATATATATATATATATATATATATATATATATATATATATATATATATATATATATATATATATATATATATAAATAATAATTTATATAATTAATAATTATAATATATATATATATATATATATATATATATATATATATATATATATATATATATATATATATATATTATTAATATAATTAATAATAATAATATATAAATAATACTAAGCTGTTATAAAGCATTCCTGTTTATTTTTGTAATTTTTTTTATTTAATTTTAATGTTACCTGTAACAAAATGCTCTCTCTGTATTCAGGTTTGACTGAAGTAATAATAATAATAATAATGCATTAATGCACAAAATATAATTTTTTTATAAACCTTGACAAAAAGTAGTATTATTTGAGGATTTCTAAAAAATACATTTGAATCCACATCCTAAAAGTAAGTAATGTTGTCCAAAAACAGATAATTCACAAGCCTCTCCAGAGAGCTTTACAGGCATCTAGTGACATGAAATGACATGTTTTATTTTATTTTTCTATCAACAGATGGCGCTAATCTGACTTCAAAAATTTGATTTAAAAGGCCTAGTCTCTATATTAATCTGAAATGCTGCATTAATTAAAAATATATTTAAAAAAAAAAAAATAGAAAACATGTGTTTGTATTATTTTCAATAATTACTGCAGAAATATTAATAAGTACTATGAAATCTATACAGGTCCTTCTAAAAAAATTAGCATATTGTGATAAAGTTCATAATTTTCCATAATGTAATGATAAAAATTTAACTTTCATATATTTTAGATTCATTGCACACCAACTGAAATATTTCAGGTCTTTTATTGTTTTAATACTGATGATTTTGGCATACAGCTCATGAAAACCCAAAATTCTCAAAAAATTAGCATATTTCATCCGACCAATAAAAGAAGTGTTTTTAATACAAAAAAAGTCAACCTTCAAATAATTATGTTCAGTTATGCACTCAATACTTGGTCGGGAATCCTTTTGCAGAAATGACTGCTTCAATGCGGCGTGGCATGGAGGCAATCAGCCTGTGGCACTGCTGAGGTGTTATGGAGGCCCAGGATGCTTCGATAGCGGCCTTAAGCTCATCCAGAGTGTTGGGTCTTGCGTCTCTCAACTTTCTCTTCACAATATCCCACAGATTCTCTATGGGGTTCAGGTTAGGAGAGTTAGCAGGCCAATTGAGCACAGTAATACCATGGTCAGTAAACCATTTACCAGTGGTTTTGGCACTGTGAGCAGGTGCCAGGTCGTGCTGAAAAATGAAATCTTCATCTCCATAAAGCTTTTCAGCAGATGGAAGCATGAAGTGCTCCAAAATCTCCTGATAGCTAGCTGCATTGACCCTGCCCTTGATAAAACACAGTGGACCAACACCAGCAGCTGACATGGCACCCCAGACCATCACTGACTGTGGGTACTTGACACTGGACTTCAGGCATTTTGGCATTTCCTTCTCCCCAGTCTTCCTCCAGACTCTGGCACCTTGATTTCCGAATGACATGCTTTCATCCAAAAAAAGTACTTTGGACCACTGAGCAACAGTCCAGTGCTGCTTCTCTGTAGCCCAGGTCAGGCGCTTCTGCCGCTGTTTCTGGTTCAAAAGTAGCTTGACCTGGGGAATGCGGCACCTGTAGCCCATTTCCTGCACACGCCTGTGCACGGTGGCTCTGGATGTTTCTACTCCAGACTCAGTCCACTGTTTCCGCAGGTCCCCCAAGATCTGGAATCGGTCCTTCTCCACAATCTTCCTCAGGGTCCGGTCACCTCTTCTCGTTGTGCAGCGTTTTTTGCCACACTTTTTCCTTCCCACAGACTTCCCACTGAGGTGCCTTGATACAGCACTCTGGGAACAGCCTATTTGTTCAGAAATTTCTTTCTGTGTCTTACCCTCTTGCTTGAGGGTGTCAATGATGGCCTTCTGGACAGCAGTCAGGTCGGCAGTCTTACCCATGATTGCGGTTTTGAGTAATGAAACAGGCTGGGAGTTTTTAAAAGCCTCAGGAATCTTTTGCAGGTGTTTAGAGTTAATTAGTTGATTCAGATGATTAGGTTAATAGCTCGTTTAGAGACCCTTTTCATGATATGCTAATTTTTTGAGATAGGAATTTTGGGTTTTCATGAGCTGTATGCCAAAATCATCAGTATTAAAACAATAAAAGACCTGAAATATTTCAGTTGGTGTGCAATGAATCTAAAATATATGAAAGTTTAATTTTTATCATCACATTATGGAAAATAATGAACTTTATCACAATATGCTATTTTTTTGAGAAGGACCTGTATAATCTATATAACTATCTATCTAAAATATTACATTGGTATTACTGGGGTGGAGGAAGTTTCATTTTTAGGTGTCCGGTCACTTCTGACTGGGAAGATAACAAGTGCTACACCCTGTAAGATTATGTGTATTTTCAGTTAACTAAAGTCAGATGCAATTACATTGTTACTGTGCCTCAGATGTAATCAACTCAATCTGTGTCTGTAAAGGTGTGAACCAAATGGCCCATACAGATGTATGGCCTAGAGAAACTGAATGGCCCATAGGTGTATGGCCCACAGAAACTGATTGGTTTGAATGACAAAGAAACAGCATTGCTCAGAGTAGATTAGCAGGTTAGATCAATCTCCTGTGGGAGGTCCTAACCAGTTTCTATTGTTTGTAGCCCATATGTCTTCATGTATAAAGTTCTGTCCCACAAACAGAACTTTGGGTTAAGATTGTTGAAGGGTGACATGCTAACATCGCTGCTGAAGAACTGTGCTACACTACTACCTTCAATAAATTCTTCTCCCCACAAGAATAGGGCTGCACGATTAATCGCACGATATTGTTATGCGCATCTAATCAGTAAAGCCGGTTCCTTGATTAGTAGTAAATCACCATCACCTGCTCAAGAGTGTTAAAGTTAATGAGATAATTAAGTGGTTAATTTAGTGATCATTGAGCATTATTGAAGACACCTGATGATAACAAGCATAATCACTGAAGGAGAAAATCACAAATTGTAAGCCACCGTTATGGCGATAAGTGTTTGCTTTAGTTGGGCTCTTGATCCTTATACTTTAAGTTTAAATTTTGTTTGTCGGCTGTTATTGATTTTTTACAGTCAAATGAACAAAGAAGTGTGATCTGATAGTATTGGTTATGTTTTGACATAATCATGCTGTGATCTGAAAAATGAAACTCAATCAGATGATCTGGTTTAACTTGATAGCAACAGTTTAGTGGTTCTACAGCATATGATGATTGTATTTTTCTTATAATCCAAAACATTTAATAAAAATTGTCCTGATCAAATCACTTTCAAATGCATTTATTTAGAAACACAGACATCAATAATCAGCCTGTGAATCTCAACCGTGGTGACAATAATAATCCTTGTTGCCACCAATCACAACTCATTAATGGCTCCCATCATGCATTGCGGTATGAATAAATTATGATCTGAATTGTCTATGTAATTTACTTTTCCTAATTGAATATTCTGCTCGTCACCATTGTTGAGATGCATTGACTGAATCTTGATATCTGTGTGTGCCTAAAAGAAAGATTTTTTTTTTTTTTACAACTTTTAAGAACTCAAGAACCTCAAATTCTGGATATTTATGCAGACTCTCAGTTATGCTGTAACCAACAGCATTAATCACAAATATTTAGTTCAAATGATAAATGTCATAATATAACCAATACCATTAGATCAATTTTTTCTTTGTTCATCTGGCAGGTTTAACTCGGATAAACCAGCCGAACAAAATCTAAAGTTAATATAAGGGCCAAGAGCCCAACTAAAGCAACCACTCATCTCCATAATGGTGACCTGAAATTCCGGTTTTCTCCTTCAGTGATTCTGCTTTAGGTGTCTTCAATAATGCTCAATCATCACTCAATTAATCACTTAAATATGTCATTAACTTTAACACTCTTGAGTGTGGACTCATATACACTCCCAGGTGTGTTAATTTAACACTGAGTTTTTGCTGTGTACAAAGAGCCGTAGTTAACTGACAAGCTGAGCTATATCGCATTAAATATCGTTGGCGATATGTCCTCGATTTTAACGCGATTTGGCTCAGCTTGTCAGTTAACTACGGCTCTTTGTAGTAAATGCCGCTCCATCTGAAAGCAGGTGAAGGTGATTTACTACTAATCAAGGAACCGGCTTTACTGATTAGATGCGCATAACAATATCGTGCGATTAATCGTGCAGCCCTACACAAGAACTCTGGTCAAGTTTACTTATTCTATGTATTGGAGACATCTAATACATTGGCGAGCCACCCAAACCACAGCTCGGCCAAATACAGCAAAATCTAACAACCCAAATGAGGAGCACCTGGTAGTTTTTCTCTGACTGTTCCAACATTGTGTTTATACTGTAAAGCAAATTTTTTACTGCAAGAGCCTGCACACAATATGTTTTGATAATGAAATTATCATCATGTGGTGACCTAAGTCACCGATTTCATTCAGAGTCTAAATCTTTGACTGTATGCTTGACTTTAGTACTGCTGATTATAGCCCTAAGATTTTACAGTTAGAGGTCCATGACAATATGATCAATTTTCAAATTCTTTTTATTACATGACCTCTTATGTTTGGACACACACACATCAAGAATAAACATATGAATCTCAACAATAGTGACAATAAACAAACTAGTGACAAACAGATCAACTCTGAACATCACAAAACAAGCTACTTAAGACATAACAAAACAATAGAAAAATAAAAGCAAACAGGAAAAACCAATGAAAATTAGCTATTTGACAATTCAGATGCATAATTTATTCATGCTGTAATGCATGATGTGAGCCATGGATGTGTTTTGATTGGTGGTTCCCATCATGCACTGCATCATGAAGCATTTGTGTGATTGTCGCCATTGTTGAGATTCATATGTCGATTCTTGACGTCTGTGTGTGATTTAAAATCCTTCAATTTTCAAGAGCATTGTAAAACTTAACTACAACAATGAAAAATTAGTACTGAATATGTATAATTAGTTTATAATGCTGGGTGAGATCAGTGAATCAGAATCAGAACACTATGGGATTGTTCTCTCATCATTGAAACAAAACCGTGATAACCTGTGCTACATTTTCCAAAAGCATCTTAAGCCTAACTTGATCGTAGAACAATTGCAACAAATGGTCTGTACGATCGAATTAGGCTTTCGATGTTTTCGGGAAACACAGCCCAGGTCATAGTTTCTCTTGCAACAAAGATGGATTATGATTTGTAAAGGGTATCTCCAAACGCTATTATAATAAAAAAAACGCATTATATGCATTTTTTATATAAGGCATATAATGCGTAATAATAATAATACCAATAATAATACCAATTCAATAATAATACCAATTCCTTCAATAATATACCTTCAATAATAATACCAATTCCATTTATGTTAACAGCATTAGTGAGAGATTTTTCCTTGAGAAAAAAATGAACATGTAGCTATATACAGTACCTGATATTTACCTTATTTTATGTAAACATTGTTACATGTTGTTACTAAACTTCATGAAATTCTGTTTGGTCATCAAATATTTTGAGAATCACAATACTCTTATTGTGATGGAAGTTTTTTTTTTACAACCCCCAATATTTTATAATCTTTTCTAATGATTTATATTCATAGGCTGAATATAACTCAACTCTCAAAGTTCAGATTAATGCACTTAACTTTAAAATGTAGAAAATTTTCTTGCCCCCGAATCTAGAAGAACTGAGGTCCACCCCTCATAGTCTAAATCCTGTGGATCACTTTGACGTTTGCTTATTCGTTGAGTGAAGGTGATCTGAATTAGTGTAATAATTCATACACTCAAAAAAATGATATGTTGGCTTTACTTAACTTTTTTATGTAAACGGGTTCCACCGGTTCCACATAACTATGTTTCGTTAAACAAACATAATATGTTCATGTAACTTCAACATCATGGAATTTGGTCATTTTAAGCGACCCAATAAGGGGGCTTTTACACTGGGCTCGTTTGCTGCGGTCCGAGCCCGGGCGCGATTGTTCCCGGCGCCCCCCGCAGCGTTGGTCTGGTTTCACACTCAACTTGATTCTATCGAACTCTGGTGCGTTTGCGTGCATCTTACGTCATTGAAAACGTGCACGGCGCATGATATAAAACACGACGCAGGTCAATATATTGTGTTTTTTATTAATTTGGTGCTATTATGCATAGCTGAGTAAACAACGCAGGTTAACTGTGTGTGTGTCGCATAAGCTGTCTTTCCGCTGCTTGCAAATGAACTCTTTTGAGGAGACAGTGGATTTCCATTAATTTGTTGCCCTGATTGCACGCACTATGCGCGAATACACTGCAGACTCACTCTTGCTCGTATCCAATGTAAATCTTCATCCCTTACGTGCGTTTTATTTAACTAAATACATCATAATCGGCTAAAACGCAAGCGCAGGATACTTTACTTCCTGAACAAGTGCGCACCCGAGTCCGTGTAGCTTTCACATCCACGCGAACCGCAGCACGGTTCGGGACCAACCGAACTCAGACCACCTCCTCCAGGTAGTCTCGGGTTCGGGACCCAGTGCGCACCCAGGTCCACATGACAGCGTTCACATTAGCGATTTTTCATGCGAACCGTGCCCCGTTCCGAACTAAACTGCCAGTGTGAAAGCCCCCTTAAACTCTGAGCTAATGAGTTAATTAAGTGAATAATTGAGTGATGATTGAGCATTATTGAAGACACCTGATGTTAACAAGCAGAATCTCTGAAGGAGAAAACCGGAATGTTTAAGTCACCATTATGGAGATAAGTGTGTGTTTTATTTGGGCTCTTGACCATTAACGTATTAACTTTAGATTTTGTTTGGTTGCTGTACATGAGTTATAACAGCCGGATGAACAATGAACTAAGGAGATCTGATGGTGTTAGTTGTGATTTAACATAATCATTATTTCACAATCATTTGACCTCAATCACTGAACTTATATTGAACCCAATTTCTGAGTTAAGTTTACCTTACTGTCATTGTAGAGCATACTATTTTTAGCCTTTTCAATGAAATTCAAATGATCAAATCAAGAAATAAAAAAAATCAACTTCTTAAAAAATATATTGAGTAGGCACACACAGACATCAAGAATCAGCATATGAATCTCAGCAATGGTGACAAACAGATCATAAGCTCATTATTTATTCATGCAGCAATGCATGATGGGAGCCATGAATGAGTTTTGATTGGTGGCACCCAGAATGCTCTGCAACATGCTTTATAATTGTCACCATTGTTGAGATTCACAGGCTGATTCTTGATGTCTGTGTGTGCCTACTCAAAATATTTTTTAGGAAGTTTATTTTTTATTTATTGATTTGATCATTTAAATTTCATTGAAAAGTCTAAAAATAGTATGCTCTACAATGACAGTGCTGCTATTATTCGTGAGGTAAACTTAACTCAGAAATTCGGTTTAATATAAGTTCAGAGACTCAGGTCAAATGATTGCGAAATAATGATTATGTTAAAACACAACCAACACCATCAGATGACCTTTGTTTATTGTTCATCCGGCTGTTATAACTCATGTACAGCAACCAAACAAAATTTAAAGTTAATAAGTTAATGGTCAAGAGCCCAACTAAAACACACACTTATCTCCATAACGGTGACTTAAACATTCCGGTTTTCTCCTTCAGTGATTCTGCTTGTTAACATCAGGTGTCTTCAATAATGCTCAATCATCACTCAGTTATTCACTTAATTAACTCATTAGCTCAGAGTTTAATTGGGTCGCTTAAAATGACCAAATTCCATGATGTTGAAGTTACATGAACATATTATGTTTGTTTAACGAAACATAGTTATGTGGAACCAGTGGAACCTGTTTACATAAAAAAGTTAAGTAAAGCCAACATATCATTTTTTTGAGTGTACTGTGTTTTATGCTCAGTACTGAATAGTCTTCAGTGGTTCATTATATACACTGGAGATGAATGACACTACTTATTTGGAAAATTAAGCTTTAGTATATTAATTAAAAAATTAGGTTGGATGAACAAAAGTGTAATAAATAATGTAAATTAAATTGTATGTAAAAAAATCTTCAATTAAATTAAGTAATATGTGGCGAACAGGTGGTGCGATTGCTAATGAGCAACACCTGTGAAGCACACCGGTCTCGCATCTCTCACGGAGGAGCGGAAGCATAAAGGAGGAGCGACGACGTTGATGATCAAGAGAGGAACAGGCCTGTATTTTAGTTGTGTTGTGTTTGGTTTTTGTATTTGTATTTTATTTTAGCCAGCAGTCGTCCGCGAGGGGCTGCTGGCAGTTATATTTATTTTCGGCACCAGTGTAGCAATGTTCAGGGATGAAGGAGGCGGGAACCGGCGAACAATTAAACATACTTTATTTAAAATAAAATTAATTTAACTATCGGAAGAAATCAGATAAAACTGACGGTTATGCTTCAGTAAAACCGTTTTTTTTTTTTTTCAGGTTGTTTGAATTTACAATCAGTAATCTTAATTTATTTAATTTCAATAAAACCAGTAATTGTAGATGTTTCCACATGAAGTACATTTTCTAAGTTGAAATTCAGAGTACATTACCTGCAGTCGTCGACGGTGAGACAGTTAAAAAGGCCAAGTACAGTCTAAAGACATCTAAAAAATAATTATGAATACAAATGAATCAACATGTTACAGAGGACACAATGAAATAGCAGTCAAAGAAACATATATAAATATAAGCTTGTACTTAAAGTGACAGTTCACCCAAAGATGAAAATTCTGTCATCATGACTTTCTTTCGAAACAGAATAATTTCCTGTCTATCCTAGAAATTCGTATTATCCTCACACATCTTTTCCACATAATGAAACTCTTACGCCTTTTCTGTTCAAACTAACAAAAAAGCAACATCGCAGCACTACAGTAGTCTATATAAAGTATGATTTGTGTGTCATATTCCAAATCTTCTGAAGTCAAACAACGGCTTTATGTGAGGAGCAGAATGAAATGATTAATATGTGTAGAGAAACCACTCAAAACAACAACCATTTCTTTCAATCACATTGTAGTTGTATCAATATAAATGAAAGCATGAATGACCAAAGGATTCAGGAATTCTAGAAGTTTCAAGAGAAAGAAAAGTAATTTCTCCCAAACAGATCCTAAAATGCAAAAATGAATTTGTTCTTGAGTGACTTGAGTCCAAATCAAATGTCTGGTCTGTTTCTGTAGCTCTAAACCAAAAAATATCATTTATGTGTTACATTAGCAACTTTACTCCAGCTCCCAACCAGATCGAGACACATCACAGTAAACTCCCCGGAGTTAAATTAACACCAGCGGTGTGTTATGTGCTGCTGTTGCTGCTGGTCAAGCAAATGTTTGT
Source organism: Gila robusta (assembly GCA_030770095.1). Lineage (NCBI taxonomy): Eukaryota > Metazoa > Chordata > Actinopteri > Cypriniformes > Leuciscidae > Gila > Gila robusta. The sequence continues at coordinate 131,035 of JAVALU010000651.1, forward strand.
GGTATGTTTCCGTTTGATATAATTGTAAATATATCTATTAAAATACTGATATTCTGGTCTATAACTCCTCTCCGATCTTCCCGCTGCTCTCTATCTTGCTCATCGCCGATGTAGTTTTCAGTCAGAACACATTTCACACAGCAGGATTTTGAGTCGCCAACAGGTCCAGATATTTAGCCTGTCTAAATATCTCACGGGCATTGGCGATTCTCTCAGATCGCATCTTTGATAATTCACTTTGATAATTTGTGTGATTTGCCTATGATTTCAGGCATTTGTCAGCGATCTTGCAAACCAAGTTGTTAGCTACGGGAAGTTTAATCTTTAAGATCAGTTAAATTCACCAAAATGAACCAGGTGATTTAAAATAATCGGTTCAAATGTCTTGTCATGTTACTGATAACGATACTGATACATCATTTTAATTTCCTTTCTCATACAATGGTGTTTGAAATAATAAAAATGTCATAAATCATTCAGCCTACCCTTACGAAACAAAAATATATTGCAGTATATTGGAAAATATCATGTGATATATAAGGCAATATATTTCCATATATGGGATTTAATATTTATGTTTTCCAATATATTGCAATATATGCATAGACTATATATGTATATATATATTGATACATATAAAACAAATATATTGCAATCAAGACCAAAAAAGTCACTATATTTTTACATATAATAGTTTGTCTTTATATGCTTTAATATACTGCAATATATGTGCTCTATATATATATATATATATATATATATATATATATATATATATATATATATATATATACTGTAGTTTTATGGAATTTTACTGTTTTATTTAGCAGATTTTTCCTTTATATTTATATAATATTACATATTAATTAATAGATTAGCATTTATCCCTTATGGAACAAAAATATATGGGAATATACTGCAAAATATAATGCGATATATAACATAATACATTTCCATACATTCCATTCCTGGGCGATATATCGCATGACATTGTTATGCGCATCTCGTCAGTAAAGCCGGTTCCTTGATTAGTAGTAAATCACCTTCACCTGCTTTCAGATGGAAGATATGATGCAGATATAAGAGTTAAATTAACACTCAAGAGTGTTAAAGTTAATGAGATAATTAAGTGATTAATTTAGTGATGATTGACCATTATTGAAGACACCTGATGTTAACAAGCAGAATCTCTGAAGGAGAAAACCGGAATTTTTAAGTCACCACTGGTGATTCGTGTTTGCTTTAGTTGGGCTCTTGACCCTTAATTCATTAACTTTAGGTTTTGTTTGGCTGCAGTACATGAGTTATAACAGCCAGATGAACAAATAGAAAAGGTGACCTGATGGTTGTCTTTTAACATAATCATTATTTCACAATTATTTGACCTGAATCACTGAACTCATATAGAGCCTAATTTCTGAGTTCTGTTTACTTTATTAATTATAGCAGCAGTGACCTTGTACAGCATAATATTTTTTAGATTTATAATGTAATCAAAATAATTTTTTAAAAGTTTCTATTATACAATTTTGTACATTTTTTTAAGACACACAGACATCAATAATTAGCCTGTGAATCTCAACAATGGTGACAATTATAAAGCATGTTGCAGTGCATTCTGGGTGCCACCAATCAAAACTCATTCATGGCTTCCATCATGCATTGCTGCATGAATAAATAATGAGCTTATGTTCAGAGGTGATCTGTTTGTCACCATTGCTGAGATTTATTTATTTGATCGTTTAAAGGCGTTTAAAGACATGAAAAGGCTAAAAATGGTATGTTCTAAAATGACCGTGCTGCTAAAATCCATAGGGTAAATTTAACTTTAATTTATGCTCTTGATGAGTTCAGCAATTCAGGTCAATTAATGATTATGTTAAAACACAACCAACACCATCAGATCACCTTTTCTATTTGTTCATATAGCTGTTATAACTCACATACAACAGCCAAACAAAATCTAAAGTTAATGATTTAAGGGTCAAGAGCCCAACTAAACCAAATACTGATCACCATAATGGTAACTTTAACACTGCTTCAGTGTTCATTTGACACTCTGCTCAGAGTTTATATAATTCACACTCTCAGTGTTAATTTAACACTGGGGATTTTGCTGTGTATATTACATGAATATATAATATATTGTATAATATATTTATCATTAATATATTATTCCATGTATTTCCAATATATAATATATTGGAAAATAATATATTACAATATATTTCAAGTAATATATTGGTAAATATATTTTCCTTTCGTAAGGGTAATTCATTCCTCTACCTGAAGACCTAAACCTCTTGCTGTGAATAATCAACCCGTTCACTTTTTTAAATGTTTTGGGGTCGTTTGCGCGTTAGCTTGTCTTTCAGCTGTGGCTGGAAGTCAGTTGTAGTTCTTGTGTTTCTCTTTCCTTCAGTGATTCTGCTTGTTATCATCATGTTTTTTTTTCAATAATCAAACAATCATCACTCAATTAATCACTTAATTATCTAATTAACTCTGACACAGCTTCTGTGTTTCTTTGAAAGCTCTGCTAGTGTTTCCCTTATGAACACCTAGCGATGGTAATTCAACACCGGGGAATTTACTGTGTGAAGTGACGTGAAGGATAAACAAGATCTAATTCACTGGTCATTACATCAGCATATACAAAAGCAAAAAAAACACTGTTTAGACTTACACAGATAGACAGAGATGAGAGGATGAGTTTTTATAAAACCTGAAACATGAAGAAAAAGTCAATAAAAACAACTGAAATTGTATTGGATTAAGTCTGAGAAAACTACATTCATCATACGTTCACAGTTCATGAGGTTTTTGGGGCAATGAGAGCCAACCTTTAAACACAAGAAGAATACTCACCTTTAGGAAAGGAAGCCATTGGCAGTTTTGACAGTCCAGTTTTTTGTTTCACAAACCAGTTCAGAGGACGAGTTTCCTTTAGAGTTAGAGAATAAACAAATTAGCCATTGCATTTACGTAAAAAAAGCTTTGTTTTCTGTTTGTTTCAAACACAGATGTAAAACTTTTAATTGTCAAAGCATATGCAATAAAGGATCTTGTGTTTCCCTAGAAATTGTTTGAATAATCTTAGAATCACAAGCTTTTTCCCAAAAACATCAGACCTGAAAATTGTTGTAGATCTACAAGTGCACTGGAGTTATTACTAAAGTTGCATCTTTAACAATGTTAGTAAGAGTCCTGACCTGGTCAAAGCCCAAATTACTCAACTAAGAAAGAAGATCTTACCTGATATAAGCTGATATACAGTGATCAAAAAAATTGTGTGTTGAGATGATATAGTGAAGTTATCTGTCAATCATTTTAATGAGGAAATAAAAACCCAAATCCACTGTTTTCCTTCCTCAAATTCAAATACAACTTTCCACACAATGTTACACAACAAAACCCCCGATGTTAAACCAACACTGTTCAGAGCATATATGGTCCCACTCTACAGAGTGTTAAATTAACACTGAAACAGAGATAAAGTTAATTAGATAATTAAGTGATTCATTAAGTGATGATTGAGCATTTGTGATGAACACCTGCTGTTAACAAGCAGAATAACAGAAGGAAAGAGTCACCATTTAAGTCACCATTATGATGATCATTGTTTGGTTTAGTTGGGCTCTTGACCCTTGACCTCATAATGCTATTATGTTTAACTGTTGTAACTGAAATAAAGCAGCAAGACAAGCCAATAAGAAAACATGATCAGGTGATGTTGGTTATGTTTTGGTGCAGCCAAGTCTCTGAGTTAGGTTTACCTTATGCAATGAAGGAAAGATAAACACAAGAATGGCTGCGTAGGAAAACCGCATACTTACTGACTATATAGTAGGGGAAAATCTGTAGAAATACCTGGGTATTGTAGTATTTCCTGTGAGATATACATGTGTGTATACATGTTGCGTCCAAATATGCAGATACTTACCTAATATATAGTAGGGTAATATGTCCAATAACGCAGTATTCATAAAACAGTTGGTGAAAAGTCCCCGGATCACCTACTGCTTCCACCCACATTCTGAAGCTTGCATCTGCTTTTCTATCCCAGGAAGCAACGGGAGAGGATACGTAAGTGGTCTCCAAAGTGCTGCCAGCGGGCACCTGGTAGCCCGTGTGGAGCCTGTGAGTTGCCTGCTATTCTCTTAATTCATTCTATAAATAGCCCCAACTTGCCAATAGTGACCCATTATAAATCGGGGCTCCAGACTTCGACTAAATTGTATCATTTTGCAACCCTTTTTCGTGCCGGTGTGGCTACAATTTTCCACTGTTGCCTCTACAAAATTACATAAATTAAAATTACATACATCATTTTGGGCTACTGTTTTTGATTACACATACAAGTAGTTTTGTTTGTTTGTTTGTTTTTTTCACTGTGACAGTGAAGAGCCATGTACGGTTACCTGGGTTACCAGGATCTATGTATGATACTATGGAAGAACAATGGTACATTTTAATGAGCAAATAAAAAACAGAAGCAATGGCTGTCCAGGTTAAACTCAGTTGCACTGTCAGAATGTTTAAAAATTAGGATTTTACAGATGTAGTTTATTTAAACATTTGCATCCCGACTCAAGCTTTTTTGTTTTACTGTCCATTTCTGACAGTACTGTCCATTAATAACCAAAAACATGGTTCCTTGTGTTAAAAACTACTATGCATTTGTTGAACTACTGTAAACTGTTGAATTGTATACGGATGCTCTGTAGGCCTACAATATATTTGTGATTTTGCTGTAAAAAAAACATTTTATTTTGTATAGGTAACAGGGGAGCTTCAGTAAGCAAACGTATGTCTCCAAAGTGGATTTGCATAAACAGTATACACCTTAAAAACGCTTACTAATGTCTATTTAACATCTGACAGGAAAATCTTCGATATTGCAGATGAGCACATCACAACATGAAATAGACATCTGAGTGATGATGTATGTGTGCTATTATGTAGAATTCATTGAATTCAACACATTAGTAGGGTTAAAAATATAAGAACTTAAATCAACCCAAACATTTATTATACTAGAATCAAAAAATAAATAAATGGGCACTTGTTTCTTCAACAAGACCACAAAAATGAGCAAGTTTCATCAAAATCAAGATATTTACAGATAGATGAATTAAACCTGTCTCTCATATCTTTTAAGTTGTTGAGCTTGTGGTAATATAATAGGTCACATGATAACATCAATATGGCGGACGATGTCCGGATCGCATTGACACTTCATGCATTCAGGCTTTATTGTACCTACCCAGTAGCCTGGTCCCACCAGACTCTCGTACATTTCATTTCATTTGTAGTCTGGCACCTCTCCATTGACAAGCGTTAACTTCCTTGTAGGCGGGTACTCTATTGAAGTCTAAAACTATTGGATCTGAGTCACTCTGGATCTGCCATAACTAATCGCTAACGTTTGGTCGTGACGTATGTCATATGTCAAACTTTTCTCGAACCCCGTGGGGAGGAGGGCCACAACATCATGGCCACCAACAAAACTAAGCAAAGATTGCTCTTGCTCCGGCTTTAACTTCTTGATATTTGGCAGCATTGCCACAACGGACCGAATGGCATCGCTCACATCTTTCTCCGCTGCCATTACTGAACTACAACTCAAAATAGCACAAGACATCAACGTCATCGTTCTCAGCCACTTCCTCTGTTCTCTGATTGGCCCGGTAAAAAATTGACCGAAGAAAACCAGACTACAGAACAATCCCAGACGTAATACTGAAGGAAAATGAAAATTGAGCGGAGGTACGTAGGAGGGAGGAGCCAGGCTACCTACCCAGCTAACCCAGCTAGAGTTTTGTTATAAGAATGTTGTAAAAATATTGAGTGTTGGTTCTGGGAACGTATAAAATGTCCAGGTTTTTTTTTTTTTTTTTTTTTACGTTAGAAGAACGTGTTTTAGAAGGTATGATGTTCCTCAAACATTCTTTCAACTTAATTTTGATTAACAATTCAACATTCTAGGAACATTGATTTGTAACATTCCAAGAACATAAAAATGTCCAGTTTCCTGAATGTTAATAGACAGTTATTTAAAGGTTAGTGTGATGTTCCTGAAACATTCTTTCAATCATTCAAACCCCTGCTGTAAACAAGCACTGAAAGACAGAGAAATAAGAACAAACTACAACTGACTTCAGCCGCAGCCTTAGATGAAATCCACTGAAGAGAAAAGAAGACATTAAATCTGAAGATCTCAGCAGAGGAGGATTAAACAACTCCACAAACAGCATTACCAGCTTCACTTATTACTAACCAGATTTACTTTTTTTCTGTCAGACGTCTACAGAAGTTCTTATTGAGAATTAACAGAGGTTTAAAAGGTTGATAAATAATTGTTTAATTTAATGTTACCATCATGGTGATCAGCGTTTACTTTAGGTGAGCTCTTGACTCTTGACATTTTAAGGTACTTTTATTCAGCCGTTCTGGATGTTTTCAGAAAACATTTCTACAATGAGAAACTAGATTATTTGGTTCTCTTCTGGAACTGAAGCAAAGGCATCTACAATGGTTACCCACAATACTCAAGTTTACAGTAAACTACTGGCAACAGTGTTAACATTTCGTGGGAGTGTCTTTTTATCTTACAGTGTTAACCCGTTCAACACCTAAAGACAATCCTGTATTGTCCACACTATAAGGAGTAAAATTAACATTAAGGCAGTGCTGCAATGAGATACTTATGTGAAAATGTAAGTGATCGTTGAGCATTAGTGATGAACACCTGCTGTTAACAAGCAGAATCAATGAAGGAAATCTAGGATTAGACATACAGTGAGATCATTATTGCATCATCACAACACCCAAAAACACCTAAATAAATCTCTGTTAATTGTCAATAAGAACTTTTGTACATGTACGAAATAATTAATGTTAAACTGTTTTGCAAACTGTTTTTTTTTCAGTTCTAGTCCTTCAGTGTAATGGCCGTGACAGATTGTAGGTGCATTATTTCTGTTGTTGTTCTTGACGTCTCCTTTTCCTCCTTTAGGACCTGGATGTAATGCGAGGCCTTTGGTGATTGGACCAAAGAAGAGATCTGAGCTATAAATTCCCCGGAATTCCTCTGGAGGGAACTATCTGTCTCTTTGATTGGTCTTGATTGATTGTTGTTTTGTGTTAAAGGGATAGTTCAGCCAAAAATGAAAATTAGCCAATGATTTACTCACCCTCAAGCCATCCTTGGTGTATTTGACATTCTTCTTTCAGACGAATACAATCGGAGTTATATTAAAAAATGTCCGTAATGGATGGTAAATGTCTCTTTCAAGCTTTATAATGGGAGTGAATGGGTCCATAAAAGTGCATCATATCCATCATAAAAGTGCTCCACACGGCTCTGGCGGGTTAATAAAGGCCTTCTGAAGTGGTCAGAAGGTTTCTGCCCTCTTGTAAGAAAAATATCCATATTTAAAACTTTATCAACTAAAATAACTAGCTTCCAGCAGACGGCCTAAGCATGATTTACGGCGAAAGAGTAAACTCTGACCTGACGAACAATGCAATGACAAAAGCTGAAGCGCAGAGGATAGAGCAAAACAAAACACCATGAATTAGAAGTCTAAAACAAGAATTTTTTGAAAGGAGCTTGAGTTTGTTGAACCGCGAGAGGCAACAAAGCTTATGATACTCCTACATCTACGTCATACATCGTTATGCGTTACTCTTTTGGCGCAAGTTGACTTGTGTACGGCCGTCTGCCGGAAGCTACAGCCCCATTTCCAGAAAATTTGGGATGTTTTGTAAAATGAAATAAAATTAAGAATCTGTGATTTGTTAATTCTCTTGAGCCTTTTTTTAACTAACAAAAGTGCAAAGAAAGTTTTCCAATGTTTTCACTGGCCAACATTATTGCATTTTGTAAATATAAACAAATTTTGATGGCCGCAACACTACAAAAAAGTTGGGACTATGGCAAAATAAAAGTGAAAAGATGATCTACGTTAAACGTTTTTGAAACAGACTGGATGTCGTGGGTGTAAAAGAGCTTTTCAGTCTTTGTAAGCAAATGTGGGTTATATCATGAGAAAATTGTTAAACAATTAAAAAATCTCATTTCTCAATGCAAGATTGCAAAGAATTTGTCTTTCACCATCTACCATACGTAATATTGTGAAAAGATTCAGGGAATTCAGAGAAATCTCAGTCTGTGTAAGGCAAGGCCTCTGTGCATGACCTTTGACCCCTCAGATGGCATTGAATGAGAAACCATCGTACTACTCTGTTAAATACAGTCACATTTACTCAGGAGTACTTTGGAAAACGGTTTTCACTGAACAAATTCTGCCACTGCATCAAGAAATGCCACTTTAATTTCTGTTACGCATGGAGAAAGCGATACATCAGTTGAACACAGAGATGCCACAGAGGTTGGGGTTGGGGCAGTTAAAGGGTTAACAGAGTGCTGTTAGTCTCTTTTGTTACAGTTTGATGTTTATGTGATAACATCAGTTCCCTATTGATCCTATCTGTATAACTTCTTCATTATTTGAGAAGCCTTAGGGTATGAGTGCATTGTTTTTTTCCTGTTTTTTTATTTGTAGGGAAGTTAGTTTCTGTTGGTTTATTGTTTTAGGCATTAGCTCACCATGATGTTTTTGCTTCCAAACTGTTTGGTTGTTGTTTCTAATTTCTCTTTTTTATTTAAGAAATTGTTTTGTTAAAACCACAAATATCACTATGAAAACAATTTAGAGAAAAATATAATAATAAAAAAAGAGTAGTATGTCTGAAAACTCATAAAACAGTTGGTGAAAAATCCTCGGATCACCTACTGCTTCCGCCCACATTCTGAAGCTTGCATCCGATGGCCTCTTTTCTATCCCAGGAAGACACGGGAGAGGATACATCAGTGGTCTCCAAAGTGTCATATGTTACTCCCTGACCTAGACCAGGAACGTAACATTAATTGATTCTGCTTATCACGTGTTCATCAGTGTCTGAATTCTATGGGAACAGCCTCTCCCTAATACCAGACAAACATTGAATCTACATTGAATCAAGGTTGAAACTTAACATTATTTCAGGGTGCAAACCTGATGAAAAATCAACGTTATTTCAATGATGAAAAACAGACCAAGTATAGAATAGTGTTTCTATTCACGATAACCAACATTCAAACAATTTAAATGAAATTGAAACATTTAAATGATCAATGCAGCCTGTTTATTGTCCATAACAAGAGTTGTCCTATTGGGGGGCAACAAAGTCGATTTTTTTCTTTCTTTTTAAAAGGCATGGGAAAAGGTTTGCCCACTGAACCGAGGAGGCAAGATGTCTGACTGAAGGGACATTACGACCACTTTACAGGTGTTTTCCAGAATTAACACATGACTTGCCACAACATGTTGTTGCCAAGAGGAACCAAATGTTGTCCAACCAGGCTCTGGTGGACTTCATTGTGGCAAGAGGAACTGATAACCACATTCAGGTACATGCAAGAATGCATTTTTTAACAATAGCTTGTCTAGTAAATAAACAACTTACACATACATGGAAATGTTATTAATGTCATTTTCAATTGTCTCTGCACAGTCCATCAATGGACAAAAAAATCAAAGTGGCTTGACATTTTTTCACAGTCTTCCATCAAGACAGTGCCTGTGCCGTTGTTCATTGAAGATCAGGAGCAAATTGATGTTATCTACACTCACCAGGACAGCACACCCACACACACCCACACCCACAGTGACAAGATCAAATTCATTATGAATGTCCTTTTTCCAGAGGTAGGTCTTGTGTGTTAGTTGTGCTCTGCATGATGTCAGATTCACATTGTTTTTAATGTCAAAGTTTATCCATAATGTTAGACCATTGCTCTAAAAATAATAGTTTTGTGCTTAATATAGAAAAGGCACTTTTGATTTTGTTGTAAAAAAAAAACTAAATATGCAAAAGGATGCTTGGCTTATTTGGGCTGTGATAAATCTCAATTCTTTCTCTGGTAGTCCATCATCTGTGCTCTCGCTGTTGTGGGACATGTGTCCATCTTGGAGACTGAGGAGAAATTCCTGCGAGGATCTGTCATTGACTCAAGGTACTGTAAGGATCCTATAAAGGAAAAAATGTTCACATCCTGCCATTATTTATAAATAACCATTGTTTCTACCACTATTCAACCTTAGCTTCTTTTTTTATTTATTTTTATCAGTGAGCGGGAGCACTTTGACAGGAGGATAGAAAAACAGTTAAAGAACAGTGGCAAGCCATAAGAGAGTCATCTACAGGAGTCATCCAATACATGGTGTTAATAAATAACCTTTTTGTTTGTGAACAACAATATTGTCTCTTTCTTTTAAATGGCCCTTGGAATTTTAGAAAAGGGATACAGTGTGTTTGTCTTCATTAAATGCTATGTAGGACACTGTTCTGTAGCTGTATGATGATCAATAGAGAATAGTACAGCAGATATTTCATTGAGGATCCATATGATTACACGGTACTATGTCTAATGGGCTATATGGTTAATACCTAAATGTAACTTTATATAAATTCACAACAACTTATATCCCTCAGTCTCCTGTATATAAAAACAGTTTAAAAACAATTAATTCTACAGCAGGTCATGTATCATTACTTTGTCCATCTGATCCAACTATGTGTATTAATAATTTTTAAATTCACAAAAAACAAATAGTGTAGGCTGAGAGAAGAGTGAAGCCCAACTGAACATCTGGATGTTTTAATCCGTAGTGCAGATAATTCCACTGTCTATAACATTCATTTAAATGAACAAATACCTAAAAATTAGTAAAAGTCTATAGACGGGACAGTTATTAATGTGTTAGTTTCGAGCATCTATTTAATTATGCTATTTCGTCGTATATCCTTCTCCCCCTACTGGACGCACCAGGAACCACAGGGGCGTAAAACTGCCTCATATTTTAACACTTTAACACTCTTGATTGTGGAGTTGAATAAACTCCCAGAAGAGTTAATTTAATACTGGAGTTTTTGCTGTGTACCTGTTTAACAGGTAGGAAATATACTGACATTGAATAAAGTTATCAAACAGTCTGCACTCCATAAATTATAAATGAAATATAGATTAATCCTTATTCAAGCTACAAACATTGTTTAGACAAGATCAGTGAGTAATGATCTCTGTTCCCTCAGGCCGGATTATCCATAAACAGGATTGGGGGAGTGCCCTGGGCACCAGCCAATACGGGGGCACCAAGTGATTAATATAATGACTAGACATTTAAAACATTTCATGTTTTGTATATTATTGTGCTGGAAGAGATGCAGATACAAAATGAACAGTTAATGAGACAATATGTACAGAGAGAATAAAAAATATTTGCATGTAAAGAATTGCGATTGGGTCAGGTCACAGTGTATTTGCCTCCACCTCCCAGTCAAAGTCGAGTCCGCCAATTTGTAATGTTAAATTCAAAATGGATAGGCAGCATCAGCTTTGCGGTTGTGTGAAATGTAAATTAATAAAAGAGAAAATATCACGACACATGGCCACCCTTCAAAAAGTACCTGCAATATCAAGAATTTCATGCGGGAAGAGAACATTTGTTCACCAGAGGATATGTTGCAACCCACTGAGCAAAATGATGTCCAAAAGATGTATTTTCAACGTCTTTGTCACAAAAGTCGTACGTACTTTTTTTGACGTGTTCTGCACGTCTGATATAGACGTTCATGGACCCTCTTCGTACAAAGTTAAAAACTAGTACAAATGTGGCCATTGTGGACATATTTTCAACATCATTTATGGCTTCATTTATATATAATTTATACTGTATCTGGACCAAATAAACACTCTCAGGATGCATTAATTGCTCTTGATCCCCTCTTTTATTTGATAAGGTATCTGTTCTTTGGGTGCTTTAACTGTGTGTTTGTAAAACACAATTGTTGTGGCAGAAAAGCCAAGAAAAGATACTCATCACAAAAAAGTGTCTCATGTTGTGTTTAAAAATTTTGTGTTTATATTTGGAACTTATAACCATCAACTTTGTGAAACTTCAACATTGGCACCAATAGCTTTAAACTGATGATTTATTTGAAGGTTTATAAAAAGCATGTGCACATGATGTTTTGGGCAGATGCGTCATATAGTCACACACAGACATCAAGATTTTGGATATGATTCACAACAATGGTGACAATCAAAAAAAAAAAAAAGCGTGGGAATCAAAGATGGGTTTTGTACTATGAAAGCTACCCATCACGCATTGCAGCATGAAGCTTTTTTTTTTATTGCCACCATTGTTGTGAATCATATGCAAATTCTTGATGTCTGTGTGTGACTACATGACAAAATTGATCAAAACATTGTGTGCACATCCATTTTATATACTTCTAAACATTTGATCATTTTAATGCTATTAGTGCCAATATTCCAGTTCCAGAAGTTGTTGGGCTATAAATGCTGCAGCATCTGACAACGTTAGAAGCTCGTTCAATGATGATTTTTTCTTCAACGTAATACTGATAACAGCCGATTTCACTCTTTCTTGGTTATCTCTGCCACAACTATTATGTTGTTTATATGGACAGACACTCGCTCCCTCGATTTCGATTTTGACCGAGGGGAGCGAGTCTACTTCATATGTACACTTCAGGCAGTTCTATATACCACAATGCAATACGATTGTGACGTCACCTCAGATCTCGTCTAATAACCACCACCACAAACAACTCTATGATATATTAATTATGATTGTTTTTTTTATTTAAAACAACCCAAACACACCTATATACATTTGGATGCTGCATTAAACAAATTCTTAAAGGGAAAAAAATAAATAAAATAATAAATCAACTCCATAGTAGGGCTGGGCGATATATCGCATCACATTGTTATGCGCATCTCGTCAGTAAAGCCGGTTCCTTGATTAGTAGTAAATCGCCATCACCTGCTTTCAGATGGAGCGGCATTTACTACACAGCACAAACTCCAGTGTTAAATTAACTCTCAAGAGCAGGGGTGGTAAAAGTACTCAAAAATTATACTCGAGTAAAAGTATATATAACTAAATAAAAAATGACTCCAGTAAAAGTAGAAAGTCCTCCATTCAAACATCACTTGAGTAAAAGTACAAAAGTATCCGATTTAAAACGTACTTAAGTACCGAAAGTAAAAAGTAAATATTCAAACTGTAAATATCAATAATTAAACAGATCAATTGTTTTGGGAGTGATATGCAATGTTTTAATTGAACAAATTATTAGATACTGCAATTAAGAATTTGTTAGATTTGCAATCATAAGAGACAATGAAGCACCTTGCATCAATTCTACACAATTTCATTAAGTTTAGTGACAGCATATTATGGTGCAATGACTGGTAGGCCATTCTTTGATACAAATTTTACAATTTCAATTCAATTATTGTGGTTTGATTCCGATCTTGATTCAAGATTCATTTTGATAAATATTTGGAACAGTAGATACATGTTAATTTTTAAATTAAGAAAATCTCACCTAATTCTGTAAACATAGGCTACAGAGAGCCCTGTCAGCTGGTATTATTAAATGTTAAAAATACATGTGATTTTTATTATAATAACAACTTTATAATATTTTAATGATATAAGTAAAAATATAATAAATATATAGTGCACATATTTAGCAAAATACTAATTTATACTAATATTAAATATATTATAAAATAGGCCTACTAATTTTTCTAGCCAACTAACGTGCTATGGTCATTAAATGTTTGTTGTTTTTTTTTCCTGAGGTAAATGTAACGTTATGTGACATATTGTTCTCCAGCTGTTTTATTGACATCTTTCCGCTGATTTATTGATATTATGTATAAGGTACATTTCGGTAAGTTGTACTGTCTCTTTCAACATAGGCTACCTATTATTGTTCATTTGTGTTTATTTACAATTAACTAGTAGTAAAGAGATTAACGGCACCCCATAGCAGGCACTAGCTATCTGTAACATCACATTTAAAAGCTCCAAAACGGTATTTATTGTTTTAATTTCGTAATAAAATTGACAGAATCTGAGAGCTGAAAATTTGTTTCATATCAAAAGTAACCTACTCTGTCTTGTCTGTCGGGTCAATGTCCTCTTTGCTTCGCGATTTTTCTCTGCGTGACAAAATGGATGCGTGTCGTGAGAGCGTGTGGAAAGTGTCAATTGCGTGAGTCTCACACTGAATGAGTGAGAGTTGGCAGCTCTGCAATAGACATGTTCCATAACATTAGCTGCATCAAACAGAAGATGTGCAAGATACAAGGTAAGCGGGAATCTCGGGATCATTGCTGGGCAGAGCTGCACCTTCACCTGTTTCTGCGGTCATCTTCCACAATGGCGAACTGACTGCTATGTGAGCGTATGCTGGCAAAGAGCTCGCGCGTTCTTATTTTCAAAATAAAACCAAGTTTTTCATCGGTTTGGAAAGCCAGTGTAATAAATACTTGGAGTGGGCATGGGGAAATGTAACGGAGTAAAAAGTAAACTTTGTCTTTGATATTGTAGTGGAGTAAGAGTAAAAGTAGATGCAAATAAAACATACTCAAGTAAAGTACAGATCCCCGAAAAAAATACTTAAGTAAAGTAACAAAGTATTTTTACTTCGTTACTTACCACCACTGCTCAAGAGTGTTAAAGTCAATGAGATAATTAAGTGATTAATTTAGTGATGTTTGAGCATTATTGAAGACACCTGATGTTAACAAGCAGAATCACTGAAGGAGAAAATCTCAAATTGTAAGCCACCATTATGGCGATAAGTGTTTGCTTTAGTTGGGCTCTTAACCTTTATACATTCACTTTAAATTTGTTTGTCTGCTGTTATTTATTTGTAACAGTTAAATGAACAAAAAAAAGTGTGATCTGATAGTGTTGGTTGTGTTCTGGCATAATCATGCTGTGATCTGAAAATAAATCTTATTGAGATTGGCAATAATGTTTTGATTCTACAGCATATATGAATATATGTATGTTTCTTATAATCCAAATCCAAAATATTTAATAAACATTGTTCTGATCAAAAGACTTTCAAATTAATTTATTTAGAAACACAGACATCAATAATCAGCCTGTGAATCTCAACAATGGTGACAATAATAAAGCATGTTGCAGTGGCTGCCACCAATCACAACTCATTAATGGCTCCCATCATGCATTGCGATATGAATAAATTATGATCTGAATTTTCTATGTAATTTACTTTTCCTAATTGAATATTCTGCTCGTCACCATTGTTGAGATGCATAGACGGAATCTTCAAGTCTGTGAGTGCCTATAAGAAAGTTTTTTTTTTTTTTTTTATAGCTAAAATTCTGAATATTTATTCAGAATCACAGTTATGCTGTAACCAACGACATAAATCAAAACCATAAAGTTCAAACGATGACTGTCATAACCAACACCATCAGATGACTTTTTTCTTTGCTCATCTGGCAGTTTTAACTCAGATACATCAGTCAAACAAAATCTAAAGTTAAAGGGGTCATATAATGGTACATGCACTTTTACAAGTTGATTGTATTGAAATGTGTGTTGACAGTGCCTGTACACAACCATCATATAATGATAAAAATCCATCCAGTGTTTTTGTTTTAATCTCCTTATATGTTTTTCCCTGCCTCAAATTGAGCCATTCGTTTTTGTGACGTAGATAAAACGGACGCCCCTCCCACGATTGTTGATTGACAGCAGCGTTTCAGCACAGCCCCGCCCTGAGCGAGCTGTCCTCATAGTCCGTCATTGTTTCCTTTACACTGGAGCAGAATGGCGTCTTGCGATTGTGGTGTTCTGTTCTTGGGTGTAATAACGAACACAGCAGTCATTTTGATGTTCCTAAATCGGAACCGCTGAAGACGCAGTGGCTGAGTTTTGTTTACGATGGGAATATTCCCCACGAGCAACGTCAATGCGTTCATGTTTGCGCGAATCATTTCACACCAGATTGCTTTATAAACGAGGAGGGTCATGAAGCTGGTTTTGCTAAGAAGCTGCTCCTGAAAAAGGAATCGGTACCAACTATTCGTGTCCCTGCTGCACCTTCAGAAGAAGTGAGTGTAACGTTTTATTAACCTTTAAATATTAATCTTTGCATATCGCTTGCTCCTTGCACGCTTCACGATGAATGTGGCTAATGTTTACACGGGTACATTACGGCATGTATTCTATGTAACGTTACGACGTTCTCAATATAATTAATAATCCCACGTTTATAATGAACAACGCGTTATGGTTATTGTGTTATTAAAAACTGTACGCACAGAACAGAGGGGCGGAGTGAGCAAAGCTCATTATCATTTAAAGGCATATGCACTGAAACGGCGTGCTGAAAACAGAGCTGTTTTTGAGCAGGTAAAATGAGTGTTTTCTTAAAATACTAATGAGAATTTTTAATAAAAGTATATTACAAAGTTTTTATTTAGACCCTAAAGACTCATATTAACTTGTACAAAAATGGCATTATATGACCCCTTTAATAATATAAGGGTCAAGAGCCCAACTAAAGCAACCAATGATCGCCATAACGGTGGCTTACAATTTTAGATTTTCTCCTTCAGTGATTCTGCTTAACATCAGGTGTCTTCAATAATGCTCAATCATCACTAAATTAATCACTTAATTATCTCATTAACTTCAACACTCTTGAGTGTGGACTCATATACACTCCCAGGAGTGTTAATTTAACACTGGAGTTTTTGCTGTGTACAAAGAGCCGTAGTTAACTGACAAGCTGAGCCATATCGCATTAATTATCGCTGGCGATACGTCCGCGATATTGATGCGATATGGCTCAGCTTGTCAGTGAACTACGGCTCTTTGTAGTAAATGCCGCTCCATCTGAAAGCAGGTGAAGGCGATTTACTACTAATCAAGGAACCGGCTTTACTGACGAGATGCGCATAACAATATCGTGCGATATATCGCCCAGCCCTACTCCATAGCTGATTCCAAGTGATCAAGGGCTTAGCACGTTCCAGTTCAGCCCATTGCAGTTTCCGCCAGTAGTGGGCACTCATGCAACGTAAGCAATAACGCACATCCAAGTGAACGAGACGGAGGGAAGTTAGCGAGTGAAGGGCATGACAATTTTGGACTGGAACGCAGCACTGGTCTTCAAGGAAAAGAAGATCTCCACTGAAGGAAGGCTTGTTTTCTGCTTGTTTGCTTTGTTTGTTGTTGATGTTCATTGCTGCTGCTGTTCGGTTGTGGATCATTACAAAGATTATTTTACTTATCCTGTCAGTTGCTAACCTGTTGTGATTTATTTAAAAACTTACCCATTTTATTTTTGTTGTTAAAAGCTTGTTTAAATAATGTTATGTTGATGTAGAAACTTTTTATTTGCAGAACCCAACTGTTAAACTGTTGATCTGATGTTTCTCTTGTAAATATTGTATATAGACCAAACTTGGAAGTTCTAGAGAGTGGGTGCCATTTTTTGTGTTTGTAATACTATGCATTTCTCCTGTTTAAAATATAGAAGGAGTCAGGGAACTATTTTGTTGATTATTTCCTTTTCTTTCTTTAAGGTAAGTGTACATTGGGTCCCCTGTGTGAGTGTGTGTGTGTGTGTGTGTGTGTGTGTGTGTGTGTGTGTGGCTTTTCCCACACCTGACGTTATTTAACACTTCCTATACTTGTGTTACACCAATAAATCTTGTTGTACCACATTTCTGTTGTTTTTGGTATGAAATTTTTGGAGCCAAACTTTTGTTTTATGTTAATACTGTAGTTATCATTAACTGTAATGTTGCTTTCCCTTTCCTAGACTGGGTGGAACGTAACATTGTCAGGAGATGAAAAAAAGCTAATTAGCAATTAAATTCACTAATTCAGAAATGGACCCTTTAACACAAGGATCCACACACAAAATTGAGTCCAGATCAGAATGGAGGGGCACATTGGGAAAGTTGATAGGATAAATGCTTTAATGCCCAAAATCTCTAATCTCTAAAAAAAATAATGGGGAGCACGCTCATCTTAATACAGGTAACTCTACCAACTAGAGATTAGGGCTGGGCGATATATCACATGCCATTGTTAGGCGCATCTCGTCAGTAAAGCCGGTTCCTTGATTAGTAGTAAATCACCTTCACCTGCTTTCAGATGGAAGATATGATGCAGATATGAGTGTTAAATTAACACTCAAGTGTGTTAAAGTTAATGAGATAATTAAGTGATTAATTTAGTGATGATTGTGCATTATTGAAGACACCTGATGTTAACAAGCAGAATCACTGAAGGAGAAAATCACAAATTGTAAGCCACCGTTATGGCGATCAGTGTTTGCTTTAGTTGGACTCTTGACCCTTTACTTTCAACTTAAATTTTGTTTGTCTGCTGTTATTGATTTATAACAGTCAAATGATCAAAGAAAAGTGTGATCTGATAGTGTTGGTTGTGTTTTGGCATCATCATGCTGTGATCTGATAAATGAAATTTATTGAGATGGTTTGGTTTAACTTGTTAGCAACAGCTTTGTGATTCTACAGCATATGATTATCAGCATTTTTCTTATAATCCAAAATATTTAATAAACATTGTTCTGATCAAAACACTTTCAATTGAATTTATATAGAATCACAGACATCAATAATCAGCCTACGAATCTCAACAATGGTGACAATAATAAAGCATGTTGCAGTGGCTGCCACCAATCACAACTCATTAATGGCTCCCATCATGCATTGCGGTATGAATAAATTATGATCTGAATTGTCTATGTAATTTACTCTTCCCAATTGAATATTCTGCTCGTCACCATTGTTGAGATGCATTGACTGAATCTTAACGTCTGTGTGTGCCTAAAAGAAAGATTTTTTTTTTTAAACAACTTTTAAGAAATCCTTTATATTATATCTAAAATTCTGGATATTTATTAGGGCTGCACGATTAATCGCACGATATTGTTATGCACATCTCGTCAGTAAAGCCAGTTCCTTGATTAGTAGTAAATCACCTTCACTTGCTTTCAGATGGAGCGGCATTTACTACAAACAGCCGTAGTTCACTGACAAGCTGAGCCAAATCGCGTTAAAATCGAGGACATATCGCCAACGATATTTAATGCGATTTGGCTCAGCTTGTCAGTTAACTACGGCTCTTTGTACACAGCAAAAACTCAGTGTTAAATTAACACACCTGGGAGTGTATATGAGTCCACACTCAAGAGTGTTGAAGTTAATGAGATATTTAAGTGATTAATTGAGTGATGATTGAGCATTATTGAAGACACCTAAAGCAGAATCACTGAAGGAGAAAATCTAAAATTGTAAGCCACCGTTATGGCGATCATTGTTTGCTTTAGGTGGGCTCTTGACCCTTACATTATTAACTTTAGATTTTGTTCGGCTGCTGTATCCGAGTTATAACTGCCAGATGAACAAAGAAAAAAAATGATCTTATATTATGACATTTATCATTTGAACTAAATGTTTGTGATTTATGCTGTTGGTTACAGCATAACTGAGATTCTGCATAAATATCCAGAATTTGATATATAATATAAAGGAGTTCTTAAAAGTTGTAAAAAAAAAAAACATTATTTTAGGCACACACAGATATCAAGATTCAGTCAATGCATCTCAACAATGGTGACGAGCAGAATATTCAATTAGGAAAAGTAAATTACATAGACAATTCAGATCATAATTTATTCATACCGCAATGCATGATAGAAGCCATTAATGAGTTGTGATTGGTGGCAACAAGGATTATTATTGTCACCACGGTTGAGATTCACAGGCTGATTATTGATGTCTGTGTTTCTAAATGTATTTGAAAGTGATTTTGAACAATTTTTATTAAATGTTCTGGATTATAAGAAAAATACAATTATCATATGCTGTAGAACCACTAAACTTTTGCTATCAAGTTAAACCAGATCATCTGAATGAGTTTCATTTTTCAGATAACAGCATGATTATGTCAAAACATAACCAACACTATCAGATCACACTTGTCTTTGCTCATTTGACTGTAATAAATCAATAACAGCAGACAAACAAAATTTAAACTTAAAGTATAAGGATCAAGAGCCCAACTAAAGCAAACACTTATCGCCATAACGGTGGCTTACAATTTTAGATTTTCTCCTTCAGTGATTCTGCTTGTTATCTTCAGGTGTCTTCAATAATGCTCAATCATCACTCAATTAATCACTTAATTATCTCATTAACTTTAACACTCTTGAGTGTTACTTTAACACTCATATCTGCATCATATCTTCCATCTGAAAGCAGGTGAAGGTGATTTACTACTAGTCAAGGAACCGGCTTTACTGATGAGATGCGCATAACAATATCGTGCGATTAATCGTGCAGCCCTAATATTTATGCAGAATCACAGTTATGCTATAACCAACAGCATA
Organism: Gila robusta; assembly: GCA_030770095.1. Taxonomy (NCBI): domain Eukaryota; kingdom Metazoa; phylum Chordata; class Actinopteri; order Cypriniformes; family Leuciscidae; genus Gila; species Gila robusta. The sequence goes on from JAVALU010000651.1 coordinate 151,378, forward strand.
AATCACAAACATAAAGTTCAAATGATGATTATAATAATATAACCAATACCATTAGATCACTTTTTTTTCATTGTTCATCTGGCAGTTATAACTCAGATACAACAGCCAAACAAAATCTAAAGTTATTAATATAAGGGTCAAGAGCCCAACTAAAGCAAACAATGATCGCCATAACGGTGGCTTATAATTTTAGATTTTCTCCTTCAGTGATTTTGCTTCAGGTGTCTTCAATAATGCTCAATCATCACTCAATTAATCACTTAATTATCTCATTAACTTTAACACTCTTGAGTGTGGACTCATATACACTCCCAGGAGTGTTAATTTAACACTGGAGTTTTTGCTGTGTACAAAGAGCCGTAGTTAACTGACAAGCTGAGCCATATCAATTATCGCTGGCGATACGTCCGCGATATTAATGCGATATGGCTCAGCTTGTCAGTTAACTACGGCTCTTTGTAGTAAATGCCGCTCCATCTGAAAGCAGGTGAAGGCGATTTACTACTAATCAAGGAACCGGCTTTACAGACGAGATGCGCATAACAATGTGATGCGATATATCGCCCAGCCCTACTAGAGATATAGGTTTGGAAAATGGATGGATGGATGATTCAGATGTAGGCGCCATCTTCTGGCGAGACGTGGGAATTCATTCGGCACAACCCTCACAGTGCATTATGGGTATTCTCTAGCTGTTGAGTGTACATCAGTTGCACACTCATTATTGCGGTGCATTGTGGGATTGAATGAGGGCACTTAATAACGTCCACTATGGTTTAGGACACCACTACAAATAACTGTCCCGTCAAATAGTGCCCTATTTAAGGGTGTAGGGGTGATTTCAGACACAGCCTCAGTTTTTAAGTGCTCTTGAAGAACTTGATTAGCTTGTTCATTTGTTTGGTTAGTCAGGGCTAAACTCTGCAGGGTTGTGGACCTTCAGGATCTGAGTTTGACACCCCTGCTTAAGAGTAAAGAAAAATAAAAGCTCATTAATTTGCTTAACAGCTTCTACTGTAAAAATAGAAATAGTAGATTCTTGGACGCCTTATCCAAGTTTATCATTTCACATAATCATTATCATTTCAGTGTTTTTGATGTTTATCATCATGTCCTGTCCAATATGATTTAATTCCTGAATGAGCAGGATCTTTATTTTGTGTACTTGGTGACATTACAAAAGCTGAAACTGCAATAGAATATTTATATTCAAAACTTGATGTAAATCAGATCCTTCAGTTTAGACCTTCATGACACTTCAATGAGGAAAAGGATGGAAACAGTTTCTTCTTCTTCTGTGATGTCGTCTTTATTGTCACTGATTAGTTGAACACTGTTACTTTATTTTGCATGTATTGAGTCTTGATGTAAAAAAAAAATCAGGTCATTGTTCCATCGGTTCCTTTTGGCCTTTATGAGTAAAAGCAGTGTTGGGCAAGCTACTTACAGTGATGTGAATAAGTTAGGACACCCATGCTAAAGTTGCCTAAAAAGAGGAATAAAAAATCATCTTTTGGAAATTGATCTTAATGCCTTAATTAGAAAAATGAGGAAAAATCCAACCTTTAAGGACACCAATTTTCTTTGTGTATGAATAATGTATCATAAATAAATAAATGTTCTTCCTTAAAATACAAGGTGCATAAGTCATGACACCCCTATGTTAAACTCCCATAGAGGCAGGCAGATTTTTATTTTTAAAGGCCAGTTATTTCATGGATCCAGGATACCATGCATCCTGATAAAGTTCCCTTGGCCTTTGGAATTAAAAAAGCCCCACATCATCACATTCCCTTCACCATACCTAGAGATTGGCATGGGGTACTTTCCATAAGATCATCTTTCAATGCAAATCAAACCAGCTATTAGGCTAACTGAAATAACACCATGCCAATCTCTAGGTATGGTGAAGGGTGTGTGATGATGTGGGGATATTTTAATTCCAAAGGCCAAGGGAACTTTATCAGGATGCATATTATCCTGGATCCATGAAATAACTGGCCTTTAAAAATAAAAATCTGCCTGCCTCTATGGGAGTTTAACATAGGGGTGTCATGACTTATGCACCCTGTATTTTAAGGAAGAACATTTATTTATTTACGATACATTATTCATTCACAAAGAAAATTGGTGTCCTTAAAGGTTGGATTTTTCCTCATTTTTTTAATTAAGGCATTAAGATCAATTTCCAAAAGATGATCTTTTATTCCTCTTTTTAGGCAACTTTAGCATGGGTGTCCTAACTTATTCACATCACTGTAGAAAATGTAGTGAGCTAAGCTAGCAGTTACTCTATATTAAATGTAGCTTCACTACACTGAAGCTACCACCCTGGGAAATGTAGCAAGCTAAGCTACAGCAATATGGCAAAAGTAGTTCTAAGCTACTTTTTCAAATTTAATTTTTATATTGAACCAACTTAATTCCAAGTCAATGTCAGTGATCAATAAAATTGTCAATCAAACATATAGGCATGCATAATTTGTCAACTGTTCCAAACCAATTTGGCCAAAAAAAAAACAAAAAAACATAACTATATAAAACCATATAACTATATACAACTATAACAAAACCAGGTGTCAAGAGTCTGTGCATCTTTTTCCATTTCTCACGTGTCAGCCCAAGGATTGATATTGGTACGTGATGTCACACCATACGGAGCAGAAGGTGGTGGTAATGCACCAAAAAGCTGGTTTGTAGGGCCCTATGAAATCCATTTTATTTTTTACCACATTCCAAATTCAGTTTTATTTTGTTTTCATTTTTCTGGACTCCCATTTTAATGGTTAAATAAAATTTTAGTAATCAAAAACGTGTAATTAATTGATATCATGAAACGTATATAATTTAACAATAATTTATTAACATTTTTAAATAAATTATATTTTAAGGGCACTATGAAATAGTTTTTTTTTTTTTTTTTAATGGTTTAAATTGTAATGACCAATTATTTAAAATGTAGGCCTAATGATTTAAGCAAAACTTTCTTCAAAGGTTAAACCAACCTTTTATTTTGACAGGTTGCCATGTAGCTAGACCTTTGAGTCTCTGTTTTTTTTTTATATGACGATAGTTTTTCTCAAATCAATCTAAAATGCTGCTAAAGTGACTCTCAGAGTGGCTGTAGATGAAGTTCATCGATCCATTACTGAAAACATCGCAAGCGTCATGGGTGCTTCAGTGTGTGGCTGGTGTGTGGTAAATGAATCCGCGCGTCTGAGCCATTCATTCATAGAGACACGCAGAACATGCATGATTCCTTTTTAAATAGTCTTTAATATTTACAGACACTAGTCTATATCACGATTTTATTTAAGTTTACTTACCTTCTTTTCATCCAAGATCTGACTAATTCCGTGAAATTCCACGTTATACAGTAAACTTCGTTTTTATGCATGGATATCGCGATTCAGTCCATGTTTCCATATGGCCCTATGCAGTGGCGGCTCCTGCAAAATCTCTCAGGGGGGGCAAATGTTTCAGATCAACTTTATCGCATGCAGACTTTTTAATAGATTTAACTTTAGGGTTTGAGATGTGCAGGAATCAACTTAAAACAGGTTTTCTTTCGTTTCCTGAAAAGTAACAGTTTTGGACATACAAGGCTTCCGTCCGACAGCGATGATTTGTGTGTGTGTGTGTGTGTGTGTGTGTGTTGTTACGTTAATTAACATTTTTACCAAAATTCAAGCTCAAATGGAGTTTGACAAGGGTTTTTGACCAGTAAATGCATTTCCAATCCACTCAGATAGTTTCTTTTATTAAAGATTCCACTAGGTGGCGACAAATAATATTGTTGACTGAATCGTTGACGTGTAGGATAAAGATTGTGTTGGTGTTCGAATGGAATGTACAAATTTCAAAGTACAATGCTACACAGCAAAAACTCCAGTGTTAAATTAACTCTCCTGGGAGTTTATATGGCTCCAGACTCAAGAGTGTAAAGTGTTAAAATATGAGTGTTAAATTAACACTCAAGAGTGTTAAAGTTAATGAGATAATTAAGTGATTACTTGAGTGATAATTGAGCATTATTGAAGACACCTGATGTTCACAAGCAGAATCACTGAAGGAGAAAATCACAAATTGTACGTCACCATTATATAGATCAGTGTTTGCTTTAGTTGGGTTCTTGACCCTTTTATTTTTTTCTTGAGATTTTGTTTGTCTGCTGGTATTGAGTTATAGCAGCCAGATGAACAAAGACAAAAAGTGATTGGATGGTGTTGGTTATGTTTTGACATAATCATGTTGTGATTTGAAAATCTAAATTTACTGAGATAGTTTAACTTGTTAATTACAACTGCTCTGTGATTCTACAGCATAGGACTTTCAGTGCTTTTAATATAATCGAAAATATATAAACAACTTAAAAACATAATTTTATTTAGAAACACAGACATCAATAATCAGACTGTGAATCTCAACAATGGTGACAATAATAAAGCATGCTGCAGTGCATTCTGGCAGCCACCAATCACAACTCATTAATGGCTCCCATCATGCATTGCGGTATGAATAAATTATGATCTGAATTGTCTATATAATTTACTTTTCCTAATTGAATATTCTGCTCGTCACCATTGTTGAGATGCATAGATTGAATCTTGATGTCTGTGTGTGCCTATAAAGACTTTTTTTTTTTGAAAACAACTTTTAAGAAATCCTTTGTATTATATCGAAAATTCTAGATCTTCGACGTATAATCAATGATGTTGTAATTAACAACATGTATCTATGTCACAAGATTCTTAATAAGTTCAGTGATCAAGTTCATATGATGATTACATCATAACATAATCAACAACGTCAAATCACTTTTTTCCTTTGTTCATCTGGCTGTTACAACTAAATAACACCAGACAAACAAATTCTAATGTTAAAAATATAAGGGTCAAAAGCCCAACTAAAGCACACACTGATCTCCATAATGGTGACATACAATTTGTGATTTTCTCCTTCAGTGATTCTGCTTGTTAACATCAGGTGTCTTAAATAATCCTCAATCATCCCTCAATTAATCACGTAATTATCTCATTAACTTCAACACTCTTGAGTGTTTTTATTTTTTAAATCACATTTGATAAAGATATTAAAGTAGTGTTTCATTTTTTCTTGTTGTTCAAATTCAAAATTGTTTTAAAATATTATTTGTCACTTAATCTTAAAGATTTTTAATAGTGTATGTTTGTTCCCACCAATCGCTGCTCAAGTTAAGGATACGTATGATGACGTAAGCACGTTAGTGCGAGCCCTCCCGGAACCCATAGAGAATGCATTGCAGTGCTTGCAGTTCGAAAAAAAACATCTTTGAATGTAAGTCTATGGGAACACTCTGGGCGATTCTCAGCCAGAGTGAAATCGCCCAAAAAGAGGCGGTACTCCACAGAACGTGACATGACGCTGATTGGACTATATCCAGAGGCACAGTGACGGCTAGCGTAACTCTGTGGTGAATGAGATTGTGAATGTGATTGAAAAAGTCCCTTTCACACTTTGGTGGAGCGTCGCCCAATCGCCCTAATGAAGAAACCGCCCCTGGCCCTATGGTTGCCAACCACCACCGTAAAACAAGAAGAAGAAGAAGTCATCGTCATTAACTGATCCAGCATCAGTGATACTTAGCAGTTGTATTTCCGATTTGAGCTTGAGCTTTAGAAATGCTTGGGAAAATGTAACGTTAGCTTGTGTGGACGCTACCGCACTACTTGATCAAAAAAAGAGCTTTGCTACTGAAAAGCTATTTGATTCAGAAAACAGCGACGCTACCACCACGCTACTGAGAAATGTAGTTAAACTAGTAGCGTCACTACTTGTAGCAACGCTACTGCCCAACACTGAGTAAAAGTACAGAAATATATGATAGAATAGGTGCAATTTTTATATTTAAAAAAGTAGGTAATTTTCTGAATATTTTTTTAAGTTGAGACTTATTTTCAAAGAAACAGGAAGTGTTATTATAACCATTGCCAATTCAGCTTAACACGTCAGTTCAGTTCAAACTCAACACTTGCTCTTTGAGTCCCAGTGAAGAAAGAAGCTGCCAGCAAGGTAAGAGAGTTTGATGTATTATTGGATAAAGAGTTTTGTAAAATGTAGGGGTGTGAAATAGAATAAATTGAT
>JAVALU010000651.1:162500-172711 GCA_030770095.1 Gila robusta
CCCCCCCCCCCCCCCCCCCCCCCCCCCCCCCCCCCCCCCCCCCCCCCCCCCCCCCCCCCCCCCCCCCCACCCCCCCCCCCCCCCCCCCCCCCCCCCCCCCCCCCCCCCCCCCCCCCCCCCCCCCCCCCCCCCCCCCCCCCCCCCCCCCCCCCCCCCCCCCCCCCCCCCCCCCCCCCCCCCCCCCCCCCCCCCCCCCCCCCCCCCCCCCCCCCCCCCCCCCCCCCCCCCCCCCCCACCCCCCCCCCCCCCCCCCCCCCCCCCCCCCCCCACCCCCCCCCCCCCCCCCCCCCCCCCCCCCCCCCCCCCCCCCCCCCCCCCCCCCCCCCCCCCCCCCCCCCCCCCCCCCCCCCCCCCCCCCCCCCCCCCCCCCCCCCCCCCCCCCCCCCCCCCCCCCCCCCCCCCCCCCCCCCCCCCCCCCCCCCCCCCCCCCCCCCCCCCCCCCCCCCACCCCCCCCCCCCCCCCCCCCCCCCCCCCCCCCCCCCCCCCCCCCCCCCCCCCCCCCCCCCCCCCCCCCCCCCCCCCCACCCCCCCCCCCCCCCCCCCCCCCCCCCCCCCCCCCCCCCCCCCCCCCCCCCCCCCCCCCCCCCCCCCCCCCCCCCCCCCCCCCCCCCCCCCCCCCCCCCCCCCCCCCCCCCCCCCCCCCCCCCCCCCCCCCCCCCCCCCCCCCCCCCCCCCCCCCCCCCCCCCCCACCCCCCCCCCCCCCCCCCCCCCCCCCCCCCCCCCCCCCCCCCCCACCCCCCCCCCCCCCCCCCCCCCCCCCCCCCCCCCCCCCCCCCCCCCCCCCCCCCCCCCCCCCCCCCCCCCCCCCCCCCCACCCCCCCCCCCCCCCCCCCCCCCCCCCCCCCCCCCCCCCCCCCCCCCCCCCCCCCCCCCCCCCCCCCCCCCCCCCCCCCCCCCCCCCCCCCCCCCCCCCCCCCCCCCCCCCCCCCCCCCCCCCCCCCCACCCCCCCCCCCCCCCCCCCCCCCCCCCCCCCCCCCCCCCCCCCCCCCCCCCCCCCCCCCCCCCCCCCCCCCCCCCCCCCCCCCCCCCCCCCCCCCCCCCCCCCCCCCCCCCCCCCCCCCCCCCCCCCCCCACCCCCCCCCCCCCCCCCCCCCCCCCCCCCCCCCCCCCCCCCCCCCCCCCCCCCCCCCCCCCCCCCCCCCCCCCCCCCCCCCCCCCCCCCCCCCCCCCCCCCCCCCCCCCCCCCACCCCCCCCCCCCCCCCCCCCCCCCCCCCCCCCCCCCCCCCCCCCCCCCCCCCCCCCCCCCCCCCCCCCCCCCCCCCCCCCCCCCCCCCCCCCCCCCCCCCCCCCCCCCCCCCCCCCCCCCCCCCCCCCCCCCACCCCCCCCCCCCCCCCCCCCCCCCCCCCCCCCCCCCCCCCCCCCCCCCCCCCCCCCCCCCCCCCCCCCCCCCCCCCCCCCCCCCCCCCCCCCCCCCCCCCACCCCCCCCCCCCCCCCCCCCCCCCCCCCCCCCCCCCCCCCCCCCCCCCCCCCCCCCCCCCCCCCCCCCCCCCCCCCCCCCCCCCCCCCCCCCCCCCCCCCACCCCCCCCCCCCCCCCCCCCCCCCCCCCCCCCCCCCCCCCCCCCCCCCCCCCCCCCCCCCCCCCCCCCCCCCCCCCCCCCCCCCCCCCCCCCCCCCCCCCCCCCCCCCCCCCCCCCCCCCCCCCCCCCCCCCCCCCCCCCCCCCCCCCCCCCCCCCCCCCCCCCCCCCCCCCACCCCCCCCCCCCCCCCCCCCCCCCCCCCCCCCCCCCCCCCCCCCCCCCCCCCCCCCCCCCCCCCCCCCCCCCCCCCCCCCCCCCCCCCCCCCCCCCCCCCACCCCCCCCCCCCCCCCCCCCCCCCCCCCCCCCCCCCCCCCCCCCCCCCCCCCCCCCCCCCCCCCCCCCCCCCCCCCCCCCCCCCCCCCCCCCCCCCCCCCCCCCCCCCCCCCCCCCCCCCCCCCCCCCCCCCCCCCCCCCCCCCCCCCCCCCCCCCACCCCCCCCCCCCCCCCCCCCCCCCCCCCCCCCCCCCCCCCCCCCCCCCCCCCCCCCCCCCCCCCCCCCCCCCCCCCCCCCCCCCCCCCCCCCCCCCCCCCCCCCCCCCCCCCCCCCCCCCCCCCCCCCCCCCCCCCCCCCCCCCCCCCCCCCCACCCCCCCCCCCACCCCCCCCCCCCCCCCCCCCCCCCCCCCCCCCCCCCCCCCCCCCCCCCCCCCCCCCCCCCCCCCCCCCCCCCCCCCCCCCCCCCCCCCCCCCCCCCCCCCCCCCCCCCCCCCCCCCCCCCCCCCCCCCCCCCCCCCCCCCCCCCCCCCCCCCCCCCCCCCCCCCCCCCCCCCCCCCCCCCCCCCCCCCCCCCCCCCCCCCCCCCCCCCCCCCCCCCCCCCCCCCCCCCCCCCCCCCCCCCCCCCCCCCCCCCCCCCCCCCCCCCACCCCCCCCCCCCCCCCCCCCCCCCCCCCCCCCCCCACCCCCCCCCCCCCCCCCCCCCCCCCCCCCCCCCCCCCCCCCCCCCCCCCCCCCCCCCCCCCCCCCCCCCCCCCCCCCCCCCCCCCCCCCCCCCCCCCCCCCCCCCCCCCCCCCCCCCCCCCCCCCCCCCCCCCCCCCCCCCCCCCCCCCCCCCCCCCCCCCCCCCCCCCCACCCCCCCCCCCCCCCCCCCCCCCCCCCCCCCCCCCCCCCCCCCCCCCCCCCCCCCCCCCCCCCCCCCCCCCCCCCCCCCCCCCCCCCCCCCCCCCCCCCCCCCCCCCCCCCCCCCCCCCCCCCCCCCCCCCCCCCCCCCCCCCCCCCCCCCCCCCCCCCCCCCCCCCCCCCCCCCCCCCCCCCCCCCCCCCCCCCCCCCCCCCCCCCCCCCCCCCCCCCCCCCCCCCCCCACCCCCCCCCCCCCCCCCCCCCCCCCCCCCCCCCCCCCCCCCCCCCCCCCCCCCCCCCCCCCCCCCCCCCCCCCCCCCCCCCCCCCCCCCCCCCCCCCCCCCCCCCCCCCCCCCCCCCCCCCCCCCCCCACCCCCCCCCCCCCCCCCCCCCCCCCCCCCCCCCCCCCCCCCCCCCCCCCCCCCCCCCCCCCCCCCCCCCCCCCCCCCCCCCCCCCCCCCCCCCCCCCCCCCCCCCCCCCCCCCACCCCCCCCCCCCCCCCCCCCCCCCCCCCCCCCCCCCCCCCCCCCCCCCCCCCCCCCCCCCCCCCCCCCCCCCCCCCCCCCCCCCCCCCCCCCCCCCCCCCCCCCCCCCCCCCCCCCCCCACCCCCCCCCCCCCCCCCCCCCCCCCCCCCCCCCCCCCCCCCCCCCCCCCCCCCCCCCCCCCACCCCCCCCCCCCCCCCCCCCCCCCCCCCCCCCCCCCCCCCCCCCCCCCCCCCCCCCCCCCCCCCCCCCCCCCCCCCCCCCCCCCCCCCCCCCCCCCCCCCCCCCCCCCCCCCCCCCCCCCCCCCCCCCCCCCCCCCCCCCCCCCCCCCCCCCCCCCCCCCCCACCCCCCCCCCCCCCCCCCCCCCCCCCCCCCCCCCCCCCCCCCCCCCCCCCCCCCCCCCCCCCCCCCCCCCCCCCCCCCCCCCCCCCCCCCCCCCCCCCCCCCCCCCCCCCCCCCCCCCCCCCCCCCCCCCCCCCCCCCCCCCCCCCCCCCCCCCCCCCCCCCCCCCCCCCCCCCCCCCCCCCCCCCCCCCCCCCCCCCCCCCCCCCCCCCCCCCCCCACCCCCCCCCCCCCCCCCCCCCCCCCCCCCCCCCCCCCCCCCCCCCCCCCCCCCCCCCCCCCCCCCCCCCCCCCCCCCCCCCCCCCCCCACCCCCCCCCACCCCCCCCCCCCCCCCCCCCCACCCCCCCCCCCCCCCCCCCCCCCCCCCCCCCCCCCCCCCCCCCCCCCCCCCCCCCCCCCCCCCCCCCCCCCCCCCCCCCCCCCCCCCCACCCCCCCCCCCCCCCCCCCCCCCCCCCCCCCCCCCCCCCCCCCCCCCCCCCCCCCCCCCCCCCCCCCCCCCCCCCCCCCCCCCCCCCCCCCCCCCCCCCCCCCCCCCCCCCCCCCCCCCCCCCCCCCCCCCCCCCCCCCCCCCCCCCCCCCCCCCTCCACCTGCCCCTGCCTTCAGCTTGCCTCCTACCGCTCCCCTCACACGACCTCCCCTCCCTCCTTACCTCACCCCCCAACCCCCCCCGACACACCCCTCACAACCCACCCCCTCCCTACCCGACCCCACCCACCCTCCCCCGCCTATCGCCCCCCTCCCCCCACCCGCCACACCCTACCCCGCCTCCCCCTTTCCTACACTCGCCGTACACCCCGCCTACCCCCCACCGTCCGCCCCCCTAACCCTCGCGCTACAACCGCACTCACCCAGCTTGTTACCCCTCCACCCACCACGCCTACCTGACCTCACACACTCACGTCTACCCCACTGTGCCCTCCCCGCCACTACCCCCCCCTACGCCCCACCAACTCACTCCCCGCCACCCTCCTTCCCCCCTCCTCCGCCCTCACGACTCAAACCCTCGGTCTCCCCCCACCCACCCGTCCCACCCCCCCACCTCGTCCCACCTCCACCCATCCTACCTACCCTCGCACTCCCTCATCCACGACGCCCTCGTCACACCACCACCCGCGACCCCCTACCCTCACCACCCCACCCCACCCCCCCTCTGCCACGTCCACCCCACCCCACTACCACGCCACCACTCACCTCTCACCCGGGACCCTTACCCTCCTACCCCCCCGTGCCCCGCACCTACCCAACGAGCCACACCCCCTCCCTTACACACAACTACTCACGAACCCCTCACACGACTCTACCCGCCCCCCTCACCCCCCCCACGGCCCCCTCACGCCTACCCCCGGCCTCTACCCTCACCCTCCACGCCCACCTGCCCCACCCCTACCGTGCCACCACCATATTTCTCTGACGTCCCCTCTCCCCGTGCCCCACGTCACCCACCACCCTTTCCCCTCCGCGCCCGCACACCCACCCCGACCTCTATTCTCCACCCGCCACTACCACTACCACCCTCCCACCCCATACGACCCCACGACGCACCGCCTCACCTCCCCGGTCACCCCACCCCTCCTTTCCACGACGGTCACACACACCCCCGCCACCCCGCAACTGGCTCTCGCACACACTTTCCCCCCCCCCCACTACCCCCGTGCCCTACCCACACAACGCCCAACTCCCACCCGCGCCCGCTCCCCCCCGCCACCGTAACCCCCACCTGTCCCCCTCTACACCTTACTGTACCCCCCCCCACCCTTCTCACATCCCCCCCCCCCTCCTCACCCACCCACATCCCCTTCATCACCTGTCCGGCCCCGGCCCGACAACCACCCCCGCCCCTACAACGCCCTCGTCCACCCCACCACGAACCCCCCCACTCCCCGTGTCTCCCACCCCACCCACACTATCACGCTCGCTCCTACTACGACCACCCCCCTACACACGAGGCACCCCACATCCCACCACGCCCCACTCTCCCCCATCACCCACACCCTCCTCGCACGCCACCCGCCCCGACCCCCTTCACTACCCTCCTCGCTCACACCCCCCGCCTTACCCGCCCCCGCTACCCTCGCCCACTCCCAGCGACCACGACGTCTCGTCACCAACCGCGCACCCACCCCTCCCCCCGCCCTCCCGCACTACCTCCGCCTAACCTCACCCTCATCCCCCCCACTCCACCGTCTCTCCACTTCCCCCCGCAACCGACTACCCACCTCCGTGCTCCACGCCACCCTCGGCACACGCTCCCTCCCCCCCGCAACCACCACCTCGCCTCCACCCCCCCAGCACACTCGCACTCCGCGCCTTCCACTACGCCCGACTCACCTACCCCCCCACCCCCCTCGCCGCCACTACCTCCCTGTCGACCCTCTAAACACCTCACCACACTCCCACTGGCCGACCTACCCCCCTACTCACTCGACGCACCACGCTCTAGCTCCACCCCCCCGCACACTACGACCGCCTGAGCTCTCCCCCCCCACCCCCCCCCCCACCCGCCTTCACGTCCCGCCCGCTACGCAACCCACCGCGCCTCCGCCCCACTCACCTCCGCCGCCACCCCCTACGTCACCGCCCGTTCCCGCCGCCACTCCCCCGACTCACTGACGGCCCCGTCGACCCCCCCCCAACCCCCCCTCATACCCTCACGCCGACCGTCACGACTCCCCCCCCTCCCTTCACCCCGCCACCCCCCCCTCCGCCCCGCCTCCCCACCTCACCCGCCTGCCGACGCGCCACCTCACCCCCCCTCGTCACCACCTCCCACACACCCCTCCGCACACCCCCCCTTCCTCACTACCACTCTCCAGCCCTCACCGCGCCTCCTACCACGCCCACAACTCCCCCCCGCCTCACCCGACCTTCCACGCCCCCTCCCCACAACCTCTCCACACTCCACCGCTCCACGACTCACTCACGTACACCTCACCCGTCACCCCCTCACACACCCTGACCCTCCAACCACCCCCCGCCCCCCCCCCCGTCGCCCCACCCCGACCCGCGTGCTCCATCCCTCTCCAGTCTCACCCCCACATCCTGCCTCTTCTTACTCCCCCCCATCCCTCTCCTGCTCCCCACCCACTCCCCTACACACTCGACCTACCCTCGACCCCCGTTACCCACGGAACTCGCCCCCCACTGACCACCTTCCACTGCCGCTACGCCCCTCCTGCACCCTGGCCTGTACCCCCCCTCCCTTCTCGCACGCCCGCCGACCCAACCCTCCGCCACACTCCTTCTCCCCTCTACCTCGCACTCGTTCCCTCCCCACCCCTACCCCCCCACCACGCTACCCCCCACTCCATCTCTCCCCTCCCCTCCCCTCTTCCCCCTACCCGAGCTCGTCCCCCTCCCTCACAGACCCCACCCCTACGTCTCCCACTACCTCGCCCTCCCTGCACTCACCCTGTCCCCGAACTACCCCCCCGACACTCGTACCTCCCCGCCTCCACCTCAACGTTCAGCCCGCCCACCCACACCTGCCCGTACCGTTGCTCCCTACACCTACCCGTCCACGACCCCGACCCACACCCCCCCCCCCCCCTCTCCACCCCCCCCCCCCCCCACCCCCCACACCCCCCCCCCCACCCACCCCCCAACCCCCCCCTCCCCTCCCCACACCCCCACACACCGCCCCCCCCCCCCCGCCACCCACACCCCCCCCCCCCACCCCCGCCCCCCCCCCCACCCCGCCTCCCTACCGCCCCCCCCCCACCACTCCTCCTACCCACACACCCACCCCCTCCACGCCCCCACCCCCCCCCACCCCCACACCCACCCCCCCAACCCACACCCCACCCTACCCCCACCACCCCCACCCCACCCCCCCCCCACACACCCCCCACCCCCACTCACCCACCCCCCCCACACACAACCCCACCTCCCACCACCCCCCCCACCCCCGCCCACCCCCCCCCCCACCACCCCACCACCCCCCCACAACCCCCCCCACCCCCCCCCACCCCCCACCCCCCCCCCACCCCACCCCCCCCCCCCCCCCCCCCCCCCCCCCCCCCCCCCCCCCCCCCCCCCCCCCCCCCCCCCCCCCCCCCCCCCCCCCCCCCCCCCCCCCCCCCCCCCCCCCCCCCCCCCCCCCCCCCCACCCCCCCCCCCCCCCCCCCCCCCCCCCCCCCCCCCCCCCCCCCCCCCCCCCCCACCCCCCCCCCCCCCCCCCCCCCCCCCCCCCCCCCCCCCCCCCCCCCCCCCCCCCCCCCCCCCCCCCCACCCCCCCCCCCCCCCCCCCCCCCCCCCCCCCCCCCCCCCCCCCCCCCCCCCCCCCCCCCCCCCCCCCCCCCCCCCCCCCCCCCCCCCCCCCCCCCCCCCCCCCCCCCCCCCCCCCCCCCCCCCCCCCCCCCCCCCCCACCCCCCCCCCCCCCCCCCCCCCCCCCCCCCCCCCCCCCCCCCCCCCCCCCCCCCCCCCCCCCCCCCCCCCCCCCCCCCCCCCCCCCCCCCCCCCCCCCCCCCCCCCCCCCCCCCCCCCCCCCCCCCCCCCCCCCCCCCCCCCCCCCACCCCCCCCCCCCCCCCCCCCCCCCCCCCCCCCCCCCCCCCCCCCCCCCCCCCCCCCCCCCCCCCCCCCCCCCCCCCCCCCCCCCCCCCCCCCCCCCCCCCCCCCCCCCCCCCCCCCCCACCCCCCCCCCCCCCCCCCCCCCCCCCCCCCCCCCCCCCCCCCCCCCCCCCCCCCCCCCCCCCCCCCCCCCCCCCCCCCCCCCCCCCCCCCCCCCCCCCCCCCCCCCCCCCCCACCCCCCCCCCCCCCCCCCCCCCCCCCCCCCCCCCCCCCCCCCCCCCCCCCCCCCCCCACCCCCCCCCCCCCCCCCCCCCCCCCCCCCCCCCCCCCCCCCCCCCCCCCCCCCCCCCCCCCCCCCCCCCCCCCCCCCCCCCCCCCCCCCCCCCCCCCCCCCCCCCCCCCCCCCCCCCCCCCCCACTCCCCCCCCCGGCCCCCCCCCCCCTCCCTCCCCCCCCCCTCCCCCCCTCCCCCGCCTGCTGCCCCCTTCCCCCCCCCACCCCGCCTCCCCCCTCCCCCCCCCCCCCCCCCCCCCCCCCCCCCCTCCCCCCTGCCGCCCCTCCCCCCCCCCCCCCCCCCCCCCCCTCCCCCCCCCCCCCCGCCGCCCCCTCCCCCCACCCCCCTCTCGCCCCCCACTCCTCCCCCGCCCCCCCCGCCCCCCCCCCCCCGCCCCCCCCACTCCCCCCCCCCCCCCCCCCCCCCCCCCACCCCGCCCCCCACGCCCCCCCTCACGCACACGCGCACCACCCACACCCGCTCCTCGACCACCCCACGACGCCTCCCACGCCTCCCCTTCCGCCCGCTCGCCCACCCCATCTACTACCACGTGCACGTCCCGCTCCTCTGCCTATCCCCACCTCCCACCCTCCACCCCTCTCCCCTCCCTACACTGTCCCGACCCCTTGTCTCCTGCCTCCACTCCTCCCCCTCACACCACCGACCGCCCCCGTGTCCCCCCCTCCTCGTACACCGACTAGACCTACTACCGCAACCTCTCCCCCACCCCCACTCCCCCTCTACCTACCTCCCCCCCACTCCCCCACCCATCCCACACCCCCCCAACCTTCCTGCTTCACTCCCACACTCTACGACACTCACCCCCACCACTCACTGCCACTCGACCCTACACCCGACTCCGCTCTCGGCTACGCCCGGGCCCACCCCCCGGCGTCCCCCCCTCCACTCTCGCCTCTCCGACCAACCCTCCTACGGCACCCGCCACCCGTCGACTGTTCCCCTACCCCGCCACTCCGCACTCCGCCCCGCAATCCCCCACGCCACCACTCTGCTCTCGCACCGCCCTCCTCTTGCCTCACTTCACCGCCGCACGACTCAGGGCCCCCCCCGTCACCCGTACCAACTCCCACCCTTCTCACCCGTCATGCCCCCGCCTCCCGCACCACCTGCCTTCCGCTCCCCACCTCGCACCCGCCCAACCGGCACACTCTCCCCTCCTGCCACTGCCCACCCTACCCCCCCCACCCCCACCTTCAACCCTCCACTCCAGTCCACCACCCCTACCACGCACTCCCACCCCCCTTCCACCACCACTACCTCACCACACCCACTCTCACTACCACCCGCCTTCGTGCTCGCCCTCCACGCCCCCCACTCTGACCTCACGCTACTGCTCGCTCCGACTTCCCCCACTCCGACTGCCACCACCCCCCCACTTCGCACCCCCCCGCCCCAACGCTACACTGCCCGCCTTCCCCCGCACTCCTCCTGGGCACGCTCTCCCTGCTCGCTCACACAACCCCGCCCCCACCTGCCGCCCCCCCCACCCCAACTCGACCCTACTCCCGCCCTCACTTGCCCTCTGCCACTCCGCCTCGCTTCAACGCTACCCCACCTCCGCGACCGCCACCACCTCCACCATCTCCGCTTCGCCCTTCCGTGACCACCGTCTCCCCCCCTTCCCTCACCCCCCCAGCGACCACACTCCCCGCCCCCTCGCTACCACTACGTACCTGCTCCCCCTCTTATCACCCTGCACCTCCACTGCTACCCTCCCACCTCTACAGACCTCCCCGTCCCAACACTCCCACTTCTCTCACCTCACTACCCCCACCCCCCTCCAACCCCCTCTACCCTTCCCCACTCCTTTCCGACTCCGTCGTCCACATCCCTAGCTCCACCTACTGACTTCCCACGACCCCTAAACCCCTGCCCTCCCTCTGAACCCCTCCCTCACTCGCCCCCCGGGCACGGCGGGCGGCGGGTACTCGCCACCACGGTGACCCCCCCCTCGCTCCTACCACCGTCGCTCTCCGACCACCTCCTTTTAACTC
>JAVALU010000654.1:0-11358 GCA_030770095.1 Gila robusta
CTAGCCTCGTGAGACCATCCTGATCTCGCGAGCTGTCAAGGTTTCACTCGCAGATCAGTCTGGATACTTTCCGTTAAAGAAAATTTGGGAGCAGTTCACCAAACGAACGTCCAATCAGCGTTGGCTTTGAGGCGGGTTGAGGTGTGACGCAACGAGAAGCGCGACAGTTCAGTCTAAAGAACATGGCGGCTTCAGCGGATGAAACTAGCATCAGCGTGGCTATCGAGCAAGTTTTATCGGAATTACAGAGTATTTCTTCACTGAAAGAAGAGCAAAACACTGCTCTGGAGGCTTTTCTCAGAGGAAAAGATGTTTTTGCTCTTCTCCCGACTGGTTTCGGCAAGAGTTTGATCTATCAATTGGCTCCTCTTGTCGTGAAGAAAATAGGAAAGGTGAAAAATCCCATAATAGTGGTAGTATCTCCGTTGGTTGCCCTGATGGAAGATCAGATCAGAGAGGCTGGGAAGCTAGGAGTCTCTGCCATGCAGCTCGGAGGAATCAACGATACAGACATGACATCCTCCATGGCCGAATACAGTTGGTGTTTGGTAGCCCTGAGTCTTGGTTACTCAATGAGAAATGGAGGGATATGCTTTCCTCCGAAGTATACCGTGAAGACTTGGTGGGGATTGTCGTTGATGAGGTGCATGTCACATATAAATGGTAAGTTTAAAAACGTTAACGTTAGTTACGTTACCTAACTTAATTGTATGTTAAACAATGTCATTAGGTCCTTGAAAGCCAAACAAACGATAGCTAACAACAAGCACTAGCAATTTGTTCATAAGCAACTTTGGCTCAGTCATAAAGGATGAAGATTAAAATGTTTTTTGTATATATACACGTATTATATACACGTCTATATTTATGTTGTATGTGAACGCCAAACAACCTATACAGAGTGATGAGCTAGCTAGCGTTAACTAAGTTACTGGCTTGTGGTTGTGTTTTCGTCGGCGCTCTGTTAGTACGTCATATGCTTCGTTGATCTGATTGGTTGATTTGGCCCGTCTATCACCAACATAGGCCAATCAGCTAACCAGTATTTTCGCCCCTTACCAAAACTACTTCAACGGAAGGTTTCCAGATGGATATGCGGAGCAAATCCATCTGGCGGAGTCAGGTTATCGTATCTCAGCCTGCCTGACAGACATTTCTTGCTGGTTGAAGGACCACCTTCAACTCAACCTGTGGATTACAAGATGTTTTGCAGTGCCAAGTTGTGGAAAAACACAGTCTTTGCAATCCTAACATGAAGAAAGCGTGGATGAATTTTATTTTAACGAAGTTCCAGTTAATGTCAGTAAGACACTGTTCGCTTCATTTTACTTTGGATTTTTCTTTAAACAAAACATAGTTTGACGCAGGCTTTTCAGAGGAACTGAAAATAAAAGATGGTGTGGTATCGACAACATTAGATCCGACCGCAATGTTGCAACATGCAAGTAACAATATTCTTACCATGTCTCTATTGCTTTGTTGGTTACAGATTGTTTGATATGTACTTTGAAAAAATTTCATATAAATTCATTATAGTTTCAAAAAAGTTTAATAAAGCCCAGTACAATAAGTTTAAAAAAATGTGATCTCTAAAATACATATAGACCTGTCACGGTTTGGATTTTGTTTCTTGTACTTGTCATTGTCATGTTTCTGTGTCTTGTCATGTGATTCCCTGATTGTCATGTGATCCTGCCATTTGTCTTGTCATTTGTTAATCGTCTGATCATTGTTCACAGGTGTCCCTTGTCTAGTAATTAGTCTGTGTATTTAAGCCCTCATGTTTACTCTGTATGCGTTGACCTCAAGGCTAGATTATTGTAATGCTCTACTGGGTGGTTGCCCTGCACGCTTAATAAACAAACTACAGCTAGTTCAAAACGCAGCAGCTAGAGTTCTTACCAGAACCAGGAAGTATGACCATATTAGCCCGTTTCTGTCAACACTGCATTGGCTGCCTATTAAACATCGTATAAATTTTAAAATATTGCTGATTACTTACAAAGCACTAAATGGTTTAGCTCCCCAGTACTTGAGCGAGCTCTTAACGCATTATAGTCCTTCACGTCTATTGCGATCTCAAAATTCTGGCCAGTTAATAATACCTAGAATATCAAAATCGACTGCTGGCGGTAGATCCTTTTCCTATTTAGCACCAAAACTTTGGAACAATCTTCCTAACATGGTCCGGGAAGCAGACACAGTCTGTCAGTTTAAATCTAGACTAAAAACACATCTCTTTGGCTTAGCATACACATAGCAGACTATAGACTTCTATAATTCAATGTTAGGCTGCGTAGTTTAGATCAGCCGGAACCGGGAACACTTCCCATGATTCCTGATGTACTTTGTACATCATGGGAAGGATAGCGTCTACGCTAATATTAGTCTCTCTGTTTATCCCGAGGTTTACCGCAAACCACCGGATCCAGGCCATATCCAGATCTGAGGAAGGACCATCGCATGGACACGACGACAACGCATCCCTGAAGTGCCAGCCTCATCAACACTGAAGGCCTCATGGACACCTCAACACACTCATCTCCACACCGGCGTGATGACTTCGACCCCAACCAGATGAACTGGATAAATATCGTGAAAGTTCTGATCACATCTGACTCCTGACATTATGCTGCCTAAATCATAATCATTCACTGTACGTTCGTTGGCCAAAGGAGGACTGGGGGGCCAGTCTGACTGAGCCTGGGTTCTCCCAAGGTTTTTTTCTCCATTCTGTCACCTGATGGAGTTTTGGTTCCTTGCCACTGTTGCCTTTTTCGTCTCTCTTCGCCTTTGTCGCCATTGGCTTTTGGCTTGCTTAGTTGGGGACATTTAACATTTAATTTTGAATTTAACAATACTATTATAACATTATTTTCCTGTTATCTCTGTGAAGCTGCTTTGAAACAATTTGTATTGTAAAAAGCGCTATATAAATAAAGGTGACGTGACTTGACTTGTATGTTTCTGGTCGTTGTTCTTGTTTTTGTTCCATGCCTTTGTTTTATGTTTGATTATGTTTTGAATTAAAGTTGCGTTTGGGTTCTCAACCAGCTTGCCTCCAGTGGATATGTAACAAGACCATTCATTTTTTATCTTAATTTTAATCCTAATAATATTGACAACATATTTGTATAATAGCCTACATAAATGAATACTTCCATAAGGAGATACTTAGACATATATTTTATTTGGAAAGAGAAATGTCCTTTGTATAACTATATAGTATCTACACAAGCCTTTGTGCTTGTGATGATCGTCTCAAGTTAAACTGCATTGTTTCATTTACCTTCTGTGTTGTTGCCCACAACACTTCAGTAACAGGACTTTGAAATAGCAAACTGGGAAAGCAATAAAAGGCACGACTTACATCGCATCCAGCTAGCCAACTCCATCCAAGCTCCATGATCCTTATTGTTTTCTTCATTTTAACGCCTTGTGAAATTATTTTTTTTGGCAAAGATTAAACCAAGTTTACTTTTATATCGGAAAGGATATTGCGCCTACTTAAAAGTCGAGAATGGTCCAATCACATGAGGCCAAAATATATGAAAACTATTGATTTACTAAAATCAAACATGCGCCCCGAGGACAATCTGAAACAAGCCAAGCCTCAAGTCGCATGCGTTTAACATATTTACACACCTACATAGACACCCATTTGTCCAGAGTCCCGCACACACAAAACTAACTAAATACAATTTAGATTTTTTTTAATAGGTGCTAACATGACTACCAGTCGAATAGTATAACTAAATAACGTTATAATTATTTTGCCATATATATTTCAGACTGGAATTGCTGATGACTCGTTACGGCAGTTCGAAATCGATTATTTCTTTTAGGAGACAATATCTTTATTATCACGTAACACATCGATTTTTAAAACTTTGCAGACCTTTTACATTCACAAACAGCTATATTAACACATTGCCTGAAAGGTAATATTCGAAAAAGCATAATAGACCTTATTCACATCAGCGCCATCTTATAGCGAGGCTGTGAGGGATAGACATGGATCTCTTCAGTGGGCTGTTATATAATGTGTTTTTGGATCGTTCTGCTGACAAAACACTGTGAACATATCTTTCCAAACGATTTCAGTAGACAAAAATCTCCAGACAGTATAAGTTGTGGAAAATTATAAGTGATCTTGGAGCTTTGTAAAGCTTTTTACAGCGGATGCCATTGAAAACACTGTCTAAAACAGGGTAATCCCTCACAGCCTCACTTTTATACCGCTGCTCTGAATAAGGTCTAGTTCTGTTTTCACCTCATTAATTATGGTGAGGCCATTAGTGTCAACAGGTTGAGACAATCACCAATATGCTATTTTTACGTAGAAAACTGATCCTAGACCAGCAGTTATGAGCAGTTTTTCTCTCTAAAAGCAATCAAAAGCTTCAGCAGGCAGTGGTTTGAGTGATAACTTTTGTCCAGCCTTACACACACACACCTCCTATGATTATTTACCTTCGTGTTTTGTTCTTATTCTGTTCACTGGCTATTTTATTTAAAAATGGATTTTTTTGTTTTCATGAAACTGTTGGCTGACAATAAATCACATTTAACATTGAGGTCACACATATTTCACCAAGATCCGCTCACTTTAAAGTTTATGGCCTCGCTACTGCTATATATATCTATGCATGTATTCAAAAGAAGACCCTATTTAGGCTTATGCAATGGAGACATGATGTAGAAAAACGATACTGTAACTGTTATGGAGTGAAGGTAAACAAAATGTTGAACCCATATTTTATATTTATTATCATTGTGTATTATTAATTATTATTATAGTATATTTGCTTCATAACAGTGTGGAGATGTGATTTACGGAATGCGGCCCCTTTAAGAAACATTACACCGGGCACAATGAGCATGCGCAGAAGAGAGAAGCGCTAGAGTTTTGTTTTGTTTCATCTCTCTCTTTTTTTCTTTTTGTTGTTTCCTTTGACGCTATTATGAATGCAACAGAATGCAACAGTCGAATACACTGTAAGTGTATGTTATGTTAATGTTATTGTTAATGCAATAAAAAAAGAGAGAGAAGCGCGAGAGACGAGACGAGCGTTGAAACTTTAACGTTAACCATTTGAAGCTGAAAGTGACGCTGTTAACGATCGTGAATGAAGAACAAATGTCAAATATTTTTTTCCGGATGCCGTATATTTCCAGTCTGCAGGTCAGAGATGTTATATTTATAATGTAAGATGACTTTATGTTTGCGTTGCCTAAATGTGTACATTGTTCGTATAGTGTAACATAATTAGCCTAGTCATTAATTTTGATCAGCCTCTATTCAGTCTGTAGGTACATATTGTGCATGATATCTGTTATCTTTGTTAGTTTCCTGTTAAATTCATATATTAATTGAAGAATTTAATCTGTGTCTTGTTTCTCTCTTATAAAATCTGTATTCCGTTAAAAATGAACAAGCCATTTTAAATGCTGCTAATATAGGCTATAACCATATCAAAATGCTCAATATTTCTAAAAATCAAGCATAATATGGTCTTTTAATTGAAGAAGTGTAATTATTTAAGTATTGCAATATAAACTCAATAACCTTGAATTTGGCAAATCTGGTATCCCTAACAACAATTCACCAAAAAGAAAGCTTCAGTTTAGTCATGAGTCATGACAACTCTCGGGCCGCTTCTCAATATGCGTTCTTGTCTGTACTTGTGTTCTTATGGACTCGTGAAACATCATCAGTCGCTACCCAAGTACTGTTCCAATTCAAAGTTCACATCTAGCCAAGTACTGTTCAAATCCCCGGATGTGTTCTTGATCCGCCCCTTTTACCGAGGATGCATCGAGAGGTGACTTGTGTGGAGTGGACTTGAGACAGCCAGGTATCCCAGAATGCATCTCGCACCAACCAGCAAGCGTCAATAGCGTCGGAGTAAACCCGCGTAATTTAAAAATACTACTGTTATTTTTTCACGAAATGTAGTTTTAAGAGTTTTTCAGTCGAGAAGGTAGTTGTTTAAATCTCAAATCTTTGGTTTATTTATAAAGATAGTGCCTATTTGAAAATCTGCGGTTTTTGGAGTTGTGAGATCCAGTCGATCACTGGGCGGTCAGCGCTCATGTACCCCGCAGAGAAAAGCCTTTCCTCGGCTAGTCCTTCTGATGTTTGCTGCTGGCTCTATTGTCTCTAGTCTAGTGGTTACATGAGATATAATTCGTCTCGTGTGTATCTAATGGGTGATCTTTGGTCTCATGAATCTATAATTTATTCCCTGGCAAATCATTTTGGCTGAGGGCAAAGTGAAATTTTTATAACTCTATATATTTAGGCTATTTAACTTTACTGTTGTAGCCTATTAAAGTGCTGACTTTGTACGTGTGACTGAATTGTTTGCTTGTTTTTATTTATTGTATAGCTTCTTATTCTTTTTACTTACACTTTCATAATTACTAGTGATGCACCGAAATGAAAATTCTGGGCCGAAACCGAAAATTTAGGATGCACTTGGCCGAAAACCGAAACTGAAGCCGAAAATGGCTTCTTTTAAAAACTTATACTAATATATATATATATATATATATATATATATACAGTACAAAACCTAAAATATTTTTAACAATAAATATAAATAATAATACCAAATAATATTATTCTTCAAGTTTTATGTTCCATCAAATAAAATAGTTTTTTAACAGCTGTGCAAAAAGATCCACAATTATCTGAATAACTGCACACAAAATCACAGAATGGCAGTGGGCCTCTATTCTGCTGCTGCATGTAAACAATTTTTTACTTACATTTTAAATTGCTGTGCAAAACAACAGTGCAAAAACAGCACTAGAACTTAATCCAAACTCAAACTGTAAACAACATGTAAGCCTATGTAGCCTTAGGAAACACAGTTGTGCAGTGCTACGCAAATTTTAATGTAACTGCTATACACACAGAAAATTGGACTGGGGGTCTTACATGCGCTTCATGTGGCACACTAGCACACACACACACAAGGTCTCTTGCTCTCTCCCTGTCTGGCGTGCGCGCGCTACATGGTTTGGAGCACGAGCTCTTGCTCGCTCGCTCTTCCGGGAGATTTGAACTAATTTGTGGGCATCAGGGAGCCGCTATCAATATGCGGGAGACATCCCTATCTTTGATAGGCAGACGCGTGATAACAGCTTGACTGTGAGTGAAACCTAAGCGCTTGCGCACGGATGGGAGGGGCGGGTGACATTCATTTTCGGCGGCCGAAATTTCGGTGCACCCCTAATAATTACTATTCATTAAAACTGACTAAAATAGACAGGGTTGTGTTTCTATGTCATATTTCATTTTATTACAATGAACATTATCAGAGTAGCCTACATGTGCACATATTGCCTGAACCACATATTAATATGTTTTATATTTTTAAAATTTAAACGAGGCAGGGTTGTGTTTTATATTATGTTTTGTTATAAATATACATGCAGCAGTTAAGATAATCAATGTACGTGTTGCCTGAACCACATTTGTGTGGCTATGTTAAAGATTTTTCAAATGAAGACGAAAAGAGGCAGAGTGGTGTTTTATAACATATATTGTTTTATTGTTGATAAATACATACATAAATATACATAAAGAGATAACCTGAGTAGCCAGAGTGAGCTGAGTGACGCGATCAAGAACGCTGCTGTTCCATTTGCAGAATTACCAGACTAAGTAAGTAACCACAAGTCCAAAGTTAGCATACTTGGTATTGAGAAAGGCCCTTGGTGTGGTTAAAGGTACAATATGTCAAGTCAAGTCAAGTCAAATATATTTATATAGCGCTTTTCACAATACAGATTGTATCAAAGCTGCTTCACAGTATCATTCAAAATAACTTAACAATGTTTGTTTATTACTGGAAAAAAGACATCCAAGTTTGGTAGGGCTGATCAATGGTATGATTGGTTAATTAATTTGAATATCCCCAACTGAGCAAGCCAAAGGCAACAGTGGCAAGGAACCGAAAAACTCCATCCAGTGACCTAATGGTGTCCTAACACCCCATCAGATGACCCAATGGAGAAAAAAAAACCTTGGGAGAACCCAGGCTCAGTCGGGGGCCAGTTCTCCTCTGGCGTTTATGAACTAGAGGCCGAATTTACAGTAACTGTAAGATAAAAAAATTTATATGAATGCCTGGCTAAATAGATGCGTCTTCAGTCTAGTTTTAAACTGGGAGAGTGAGTCTGAGCTACGAACAATATCAGGAAGGCTATTCCAGAGCTTCGGAGCTAAATGTGAAAATGCTCTGCCTCCTTTGGTGGATCTGGATATCCTAGGAATGACCAGAAGCCTCGAATCTACTGATCTTAAAGAGCGCGATGGATTGTAAGGCGATAGAAGATCCGTTAAATAGACTGGAGCTAAACCATTTAGAGCTTTATAAGTCAAAAGCAATACCTTGTATTTAATACGGAACTTTATAGGTAACCAATGAAGTGATGATAGAATCGGTGTTATATGATCATATTTTCTTGATCTAGTAAGAACTCTAGCGGCTGCATTTTGGACTAACTGTAGCTTGTTTATTGAAGATGCAGGACAACCAGCTAATAAAGCATTACAGTAATCTAGTCTCGAGGTCATGAATGCATGAACTAACTTTTCTGCATCAGAGACTGATAGCATATTACGTAGCTTAGCAATGTTTCTAAGGTGGAAAAAGGCAGTTTTTGTAACATATGAAATATGCTTTTCAAAAGACAGGTTGCAGTCTAATGTAACACCCAGGTCTTTTACTGTAGCGGATAAAGTAACAGGGCATCCTACTATGTTAAAGTCGTGCTGTGAAAGGTTTTGTGGACGGTTTTTAGAACCGATAAGTATTACCTCTGTCTTGTCTGGATTTAATGAAAGAAAATTACGCGTCATCCAATCTTTTATATCTTTAACACAATCTGTCAATTTGGATAATTTAGCGTATTCATCTGGCCGTGATGAAATATATATTTGAGTGTCATCAGCATAACAATGGAAACTAATTCCATGTTTCCTTATAATATTACCAAGTGGCAGCATATATATTGAGAATAATAAAGGGCCTAACACAGATCCCTGCGGCACTCCATAGTTTGCCGAAGTTATAATCGATTTTTCTCCATTTAAGTACACGAAATGGTAGCGGTCAGATAAGTATGACCTGAACCAGCTTAATGCTTGTCCTTGAACACCAGTGTAATTTTGTAGTCGATCTAAGAGTATTGTGTGATCTATAGTATCGAACGCAGCACTAAGATCAAGTAAAACTAGTACTGAGATACAGCCTTGGTCCGAAGCTAAAAGTAAATCATTTGTGATTCTAACAAGCGCAGTTTCAGTGCTATGATGTGGCCTGAATCCAGACTGAAACTTTTCATAGATGTCGTTTTCTTGCAAGAAAGAGCCGAGTTGAGCGGACACAACTTTTTCTAAAATTTTTTGACATAAATGGAAGATTCGAAATGGGTCTGTAATTTGCTAGGTTATTTGGATCTAATTGTGGTTTCTTAATAAGAGGTTTTATAACTGCCAGCTTGAACGTTCTTGGAACATGACCTAAAGATAAAGATGAGTTAATAATATTGAGAAGAGGCTCTTCCACTACAGGTAACACTTCTTTCAGTAGTTCAGTTGGTATAGGATCTAATAAACATGTTGTTGTTTTAGATGAAGTGATAAGTTTATTTAACTCTTTTTGTTCTATGGTTGTAAAGCATTGTAATTGTTCTTGCGGGGTGATAATTGCGGCTGAATTATAAGGCGCGAGCAAAGATCGAACGTTTACGATTTTGATTCTGATGCTTTCAATTTTCTCGGTGAAGAAGTTCATGAAATCATTACTACTAAACTGTAACAAGGTATTTTGTTCAGACGACGTCTGTTTATTTGTTAGTCTAGCCACGGTATTAAATAAAAACCTTGGATTATTTCGGTTGTTTTCTATTAATTTGCTGAGGTGCTCAGCCCTGGCCGTTTTAAGTGCCTTTTTATAAAGTGACATACTGTCTTTCCACGCGATTCTAAAGACCTCTAAATTAGTTTTTTTCCATTTACGCTCTAAATTACGGGTTTCTCTCTTTAAAACATACGTAGTATTATTGTACCATGGTGCTATACTTTTTTCTCTGACCTTTTTTAATCTAATGGGTGCAACAATATCCAATGTTCTAGAGAGAATGGTGCTCATAGTGCTAGTTAGTTCGTCTAGTTCATCTGTTTGTTTGGGTTCAGGCAGCAGCTGAGACAGATCAGATAAGCTATTTGAGAAATGATCTATGGTGGATGGACGAATTGTTCTACCTGGTCGGTAACGTGGCGCAGCATGACATATCACAGCAGTGCGTAATATGCAAGTTACCAAGCAGTGGTCAGTGACATCATCACTTTGTGGAATGATATCTATATCGGTTGGATCGGTTCCATATGATAAAATTAAATCGAGTGTATGATTAAGACGATGAGTTGGTCCGGTGACGTTTTGCTTGACCCCGAAGGAGTTTAATAAATCTGTAAACGCAGCCCCTAACACATCATTTAAATTATCTACGTGTATGTTAAAATCTCCAACAATTAATGCTTTATCGACGTTGACCAAAAGATCTGATAGAAAGTCAGCAAACTCTTTTAGGAAATTGGCGTAAGGCCCTGGAGGTCTATATACGGTAGCCAATGCTAGAGATAATAGGGATTTTTTTCTTACATCTAAGAGCGTAACATTTAGCACAAGCACTTCAAACGAATTAAACCTATGACGAGTTTTCTGAGTAACATTAAGGATATCCCTGTAGATTGTTGCAACA
Source organism: Gila robusta (assembly GCA_030770095.1). Lineage (NCBI taxonomy): Eukaryota > Metazoa > Chordata > Actinopteri > Cypriniformes > Leuciscidae > Gila > Gila robusta. The sequence goes on from JAVALU010000654.1 coordinate 10,783, forward strand.
CCGCCGCCACGACCGATCAGACGGGGCTCATGCTTATAACAGTATCCTGGCGGAGTAGACTCATTTAGACCGAAATAATCATTTGGTTTGAGCCAGGTTTCAGTAAGGCACAGAACATCGAAATTATTATCTGTGACCATTTCATTTACAATAACCGCCTTAGATGTGAGCGATCTAATGTTTAGAAGACCTAGCTTTAGAAATTGTTTTTGTTCACTAATAGCGAGATTTTTTGTTTTAATAACAATTAGATTTTTTCTAGATCCCGCAGTAGATTTATTATTTGATCTTAGTGAACGAGGAATAGACACAGTTTCTATGCAATGTACTACACTAGTATTAATATCAATTAAATTGGTGCAGTAGAGACTGTGGTTTGGATTTTTGGTTACTAGTCAAATGGTATTTAACATCTTGGAGATGTTATCCGACAGAAGATCTGCCCCGATTCTACTTGGGTGTAAGCCATCAGCGCAGAAGAGCCTTGGTCGCTCCCAAAACAGATTCCAATTATTTACAAAAATCAGTTTCTGCTCAGTGCACCATGACAATAACCATTCATTTAGCGCGAATAAT